>ML452572.1:32152-46837 GCA_005239535.1 Nicotiana rustica | reverse complement strand
CCCCCCATTTTTCATACCTCTATTCTCAAAATTCCCTCAACTCCCACTCAATACCTTCCCCATATCCTTCTCTATTTCCCTCCCACAAATCCCAATCCTTACCCTGCGTCGCCTCCGCTCAGCTGCCGCCGTGCCATCGCCGCTGCCGCCCACTGCCTCACCTCTCCTTCTCCACCTCCTAAATATTCTAGGTTTGAATTACAACTTATGTCTTTTGTGTATAAATCTAATGTTTTGTTTATTAGCTATGAATTAGTTTCAATTGATTAGTGTTTCAATTGATTATTTAGCAATGTATTTTATAGAAATCTAGGGTTTAGGTCTTGTTTTAATTGAATTAATTACATGTGGTATAAATTGAATGTTTGAGTTTGTATTGTCTTGAATAGTTTAGTTAGAATTGAGTTATTAACTTTGTATTGTCTTGAATAGTTTAGTTAGAATTGAATTATTAACTTTGTATTGTCTTGAATAGTTTAGTTAGAATCTAGGGTTTAGGATTAGGATATAAATTGAACTTTTAGGGTATGGGTTTAATTTTTAGGATATAATCCTAACTTTTAGTTTATGTTTAAACTCGTAAGATATAAATTGAACTTTTAGTTTATGTTTAAACTCGTAGTATATGAACTTTTAGTTTTTAGGATTTGTTCTTGTAAATTAAACCTTTTGGATATGAATTGAATTTTTTATGATATAAATTGAACTTTTAGGGTATGGGTTGAATTTTTAGGATATAATCCTAACTATTAGTTTATGTTTAAATCGTAAGATATAAATTGAACTTTTATCAATAGGGCTATATAGAACTGACCATGTATGATAACCCGATAGGTCATTTATAGTTTTAACCCTCTATCTTTTGTTTCAAAACCTCGATTAGCTTCGTTTTTTCTTGCTCGATTTGCGTACGAAGTCCGTGTCTTTTTCCGGAAGGTTTTTATGTGAAATTTGACGAAAATGCAAAATCGTGCTTTAAAAATCATTTGAGTTGATTTTAGTCAATGTTTTGAGCAAACGGATTCGGGTTAGTGTTTTGACCGCCCTAATGGGTCCGTATATTAATTTGGGACTTGGGCGTATGCCCAAAATCGAATTCGAAAGTCCCTAGCTTGAATTATCGCCATTTGTTGAAAACTATAAGCTTAAAGGCTTAAAGAAATCCCAAGTTTGACTGTAGTTTTACTTTGTTGTGTAACGACTCGGCCGGTCGTTTTGAGAGTTGTATCCCCGTTCCCCCATTTACTGCTCAATTTGTACTTTATAGTTGTTATGTGAGTAGCCGGGGTAGTCGGTTCGGGTCCGGGAAGATTTCAGAATGAAAGTCTTATGGTTGAAAGCTTAAGTTGAAATGGTTGACCAGATGTTGACTTATATGTAAACGACCCCAGAATGGAGTTTTGATAGTTTTGTTAGCTCTGTTGGGTGATTTTGGATTTGGGAGCGTGTCCGGATTGTGATTTGGAGGTCCGTAGTGGAAATAGGCTTGAAATGCCGAAAGTTGGATTTTTTTAAAGTTTGACTGGGAGTGGATCTTTTTGTATCGTGGTGAGATTCCGATTCCGGAAGTTGGAGTATGTCCGTAATGTCATATGTTACTTGTGCACAAAATTTGGGGTCAATCAGACGTGATTTGATAGGTTTCGGTGTCATTCGTAGAAGTTGAATTTCATTAGTTTCATTAGGCTTGAATTGTGTTGCGATTCGTGTTTTTATATTGTTTGATGTGAATTGAGGTCTCCACTAAGTTCGCATCGTGTTTTAGGACTTGTTGGTATATTTGGTTGAGATTTTGGGGACCTCGGGTTGATTCCGGATGGTTAACGGATCATGAGTTGAAGTTGAGAGATTGCTAAAGGCTAGACTCTACTGGTGTAACCGCACCTGCGAGGCTTTGATTGAAGGTGCGAGCTCGCATGTGTGGAATGGAACGCGCACGTGCGAGTTTGGAGGGGATTCTGCAGGTGGACGCAGGTGCGAGGGAATTTTCGCACCTGCGTGACCTTAGAACGGCAGGGGGACCGCAAAAGCAGAATTTGGCAAGGGAGCTGGGACCGCAGAAGCGGCTTGGATGCTCGCAGGGGCGAGTCCGCAGAAGCGGTGTGAGGGACCGCAGGAGCGGAAGGAGCCACAAAATGCGGGTGAGTTGTCGCTTCTGCGAAGCCGTAGAAGCGGTTATATTTCCGCAGAAGCGGATGTGCTGGAAAAAACACTTAAATACAAGGGTTCACGATTTTGCTTCATTTTAAACATTTTGAGCACGGGTTTTGTCGATTCTTGAGAGGATTTTTGGGGGGATTTTTGAGGTAAGTCCCTTGTGCTCATTTTTAATCAATAATCTTGCTTCCCCATTAATTTCTCCCACCTAGTTGGTGTGTATTTAAGGTGTAAATTTGGAGTTTGAGGCTAGGGATTTAGAGAGTTTTATTTGGGAATTTGGCTGACAATTTCGTGTTGGATTTTGATAAATTTGGTATGTTTGGACTCATGGGTGAATGTGCTTTCGGGTTTTGTGACTTTTATCGAATTCCCTGACGTGGGCTCGGTGGCCTACTTTTGAGTCAATTTTTAACTTTGATTAATAACTTAGAATTTTCGTATGGAGTTGATTCATTTAGCCCGTATTGATTATATCAAAATGTTTATGGCTAGATTCGAGGCATTCAGAGGCCATTTCGTGAAGCAAAGGTGTGTTGGAGTAGAGATTTTCTTGGATTAAGGTAAGTAACAGTTCTAAATTTGGTTCTGAGCGAATTTCGTGCTAGAGATCATGTTTAGGCTATACGCTGGTACTATTGGTACCCATAGTGGTCGTTCTTTGCTGTTGAATTATCTATTTAATTACAGACATGAACTCAGTCAGATTCATTATTACGTGCCATATCTCAGTCTTTGTTATCGCATATTTTCACAACTCGTATCATTGATTAGGGATGCTTAGCATGAGTGTTGTAAGTCCGAGAGACTGTAGAGCTTAGTGACTGAGTGGGGATTTCATTGTGTTGCATCACATACGGTATTCACCTTGGCATGTAGTCATATAGTTGTCATTTCTATATTATTAGTCACTCTTGGCCTCTTTTACCGGTGCTAAATTTAACTGTTGAACCTGGAAGCATGTCTATCTTTTTTATGCATTTCTAAACTTTGTATCTTTATTGTATTGTTAGAGCTTGTCACTACTTTCAGTTCTTTGTTTAGTATTGTTACTTATTGAGTTGGTTGTACTCACACTACACCCCAAACTTCGTGTGCAGATCCATGTGTTTCCATACACGGTAGTTGTTGATTCCATCGTGCAGTTGAGCTTTTGGAGATTCCAAGGTAGCTGCTCGGCGTTTCGCAGACCTTGTCTCTCTTTCCCTATCGTTCCACTTATTGTATTTAGTTTTAGATTATCATAGACAGTATTTTCCGGTCTTGTGATGTATAGATGTTCATGTACCTTGTGACACCCTGATATTTGGAAACTTTTGCGTTGTGTTTTGGGTTTCTATCCCCTTTATGAGAATTTTATTATTTAAACTGCCTAAATTCGTTTTCTGTTAAAAGTGTTTGAGATGTTTTAAAATGTCAGCTTGCCTAGAACCATGTTAGGCGCCATCACGACAGATTGGGATTTTGGGTCGTGACATGTTGGTATCAGAGCCTAGGTTACATAGGTCTCACGTGTCATGAGCAGGTTTAGTAGAGTCTTGTGGATCGGTACAGAGACGTTTGTACTTATCTTCGAGAGGCTGTCGAACCCTTAGAAAAATTCACATTCTTGTACTCTTGTCCCACGTCGTGATGAAATAGTTGTCATGGCTTCAGTATGTGTATATTGGGAAACGAGAAATCAACTTTGGGACTCGCCTTATTTAGATCTCGATAATCAACACATACTCTGACTTTCCCATCTTTCTTTGTAATTGGCACAATGTTGGCCAAACAAGTCGGGTATTCGACCACACTAAGAACCTTGGATTTGATTTTCTTGGTGACCTCCTCTTTTATCCTCAAACTCATATCCGGCTTGAACTTTCTGAGCTTCTGCTTTACCGGTGGACACGTGGGATTAATTGGTAGCTTGTGAGCTAGTATGGATGTGCACAAACAAGTCATATCATCGTAGGACCATCCAAAGATATCTCCATATTCTTTTAGGAATATGACGTACTCTTCCTTCTCTGACGATGATAGGTGAATGCTTATGCATGTTTCCCAGACCGTTTCGGAATCCCCTAAGTTAACTGCCTCAGTTTCGTCCAAATTAGACTTTGGTTTGTTTTCCAAATTTTCTGCTTCTCTAACGATTTCCTCAGGTATTATATCATCTTCCAGATCCTTTAGAATCACTATCTTTATGTTTTGTTATCTCATTACATGTCACAGTCGTAGGTTAATTGGGATATGTAATAATAATGTTGTAAAGAAAATGTAAAGAATAATAATAAATACGAAAAAATAGTAATGCACTAATAGAATCTTAAAAATGTCAACAAGTGCGGCTCGATGACTTGAGAAATTATTTCAAAACAAATACTGAAAATGTCTCAAATGTTCAAAAATATTTTTTTTAAATAATTGATGCTAATTTTCCAGGCTACCCAGGAACTTGATGGGCCCGGGATGGTGTAGCAGTCCAGTTTTTGAGAACATCTCCTTTCTCCACGGTTTGAATGTTAAGGTCTTCCTCCTCATCCTCCTCAACTATTGCATTGCAGTCTATATCTTCTTCATCTACAAACAACTTCCTCATGCCAGATAAGACTTCATCTTCCTCAGCTCCCCACATCATGTTCGCTTGATAGAATGCCTGGTGCGGAGCTAGTACCAGTTGTTCCAGTGGATAATAAGGACCACGTCATGGTGGCGACCAATCCTGATACTCTTGCCAAGTATATTCATATCCGAGCCCAAAAGTTGTGCCATGACGTTGCGATTGTACGGGTTTTCTGATCCCTTGAAGGTTTTTGCCGAGGACTTTGCCAAGTTCATACCCTATCCATAGTAGTATGATTTCTAACTTGTTGCTCCACCACCGATCCTTTTCAATTGCATTGACTCTCTCAATGCGATGGTACGCCTCTCCACCCAGCTTCTTCCTATTTTTTATTACTGGAACAGTCTGATTGGTGTAGATGGTGTTACTTCCGTCACCATTGATAATAACCTCTTGATGATTCCATTCAAACTTTACATCCAGATGTAGAATTGAAGCCACTACCCCGGCGGCATGTATCCAGGGTCATCCCAGCAATAGTTTGTAAGTAGTAGATATATCCAACTTGGAACTCGACATCAAACCAGGACGGGCCCATCTGTAGGCTGAGGTTGATTTCTTTGATGGTGGCTCTTTGGGGGCCCATAAGTAGGCTGAGATTTGTAGGTAGCAGATATATCCAACACTTGGAACTCGACATCAAACCAGGACGGCCCATCTGTAGGCTGAGGTTGATTTCTACGATGGTGGCTCTTTTGGATCCATCAAACGCCTTCACATTCATGCTTCCCATCCATATCTCGTGCAATCCTTTACCTAATCTCTTCATAGTAGTTAGTGGTCATATGTTCAGACTGGAACCCCCATCTATCAGGACCTTGGCGATGAACTTATCCTCAAATTGCACTATTATGTGTAGTGCCCTTTTGTGACTTAGTCCTTCTGGTGGTAACTCATCTTCATGAAAGGTGATTTTGTGGCTCTCCAGTACCTCCACGACCATATTAGCCATCTCCCCACTAGTGATGTTGGTGGGTACATAAGCTTCATTAAGCACTTTCATCAAGGCATTCTTGTGTGTTTCAGATTTTTGGAGCAGTGAAAAGATGGATATCTGAGCGGAAGCTTTGTTTAAATGGTCGACAACAGAGTATTCTCTTGCTTTTACTTTTCTCCAAAGGTCATCAATGCCAGTATCGACAACAGGTGGCTTAGATGCAGCTTCATTTCTTGTTCCTCTCGGGTTCTCAGGTGTATAAACTCTTCTAATTCTAGTCATGCCTTGTCCCACACCTGTCTCTTCCATTTTTGCTTTGCCCTTTCTCTTTTCTTCCGCAACATAATCCTATGGGATGTCATTAGACTTGTAAGATGGTGTGGAGCTACCATCACAGTGAAGGGCGTAGTTACCTCGACTTCAAACGGTGCTTGGGTTTGTACCACAACTGGTGTGAGGGTGTATGAAGACGTTTTAGGATCATCTCTCTCTCGAATGATTCCGATTGACCCCTCCGGATCCCATTCCTCGTCAATGTCTGTAACATTCACTCCCTCACCTCTGTGATCCGGGAGAGTATTGTTACGAACATTTGGTGCAACTTCCTTTGCCTGTATGACCTTTGTGTCGATCAGTGTCTGAATCTTGTCTTTCAGTGTGCGATACTCATCAATTGTATGACCCTTCATGCTTGAATGATAGGCACATGTTTTGTTACGGTTAATTTGGGATGTATTTCATTAAAGGAGTAAAATGGACTGTTGTTTTTACTTAAATGGATTTAATCTAGCTATTACGTATTAAAGTGAAAGGTAACGATTTTGAAAATATTGAGGCAGGAATTTTTTTTTAATTAATTAATTGTTGGCTTGCCTGACAGTGGTGTCCGCCGCCATCACGACCTTAGGGATCTTGGGTCGTGACAACGTGGTATCAGAGCGTTAGGTTTCCTTAGGTCTCATGAGTCATGAGCAAGTCTAGTGGAGTCTTGCGGATCAGTACGGAGACGTCTGTACTTATCTTCGAGAGGCTACAACGCTATTAGGAGTACTTCCCTTCTTGATTCCTCATCGTGCGATTTGATTCCCTTAAGGCTTATGCCTATGTTTCTTCCTACTAAATCTTACGCGTCGCGAAGCGCTTGTTATGAATCGGGGATTTGAAGAATTTTAATGGTGCTACAGATATGGTGCGTGATGTTTTCCGTACATAGTTATTTGGGTTGTTGTTGTCGCCCAGTAGAAGAATATTATGTTGTTCCAGCTTAGTAGTTGTGTTTCTGGGAGCCTCAAGGCTATGCTCAGGTTGTTGAGATGCTTACGATTGGTTATCGCGCGGTGCTGTTATGAGGGTAAAATGCTTGCCCATATGTCGGTGTAATGGATGGTTTGAAGGGAGGTCTTCTCAGAGTGTGATTTCGAGATTTCAGTATTTTGGTTCCGACATGTGGTGTGATGTCGTCGTCCTTGATCGAATGGAATGCGTTAAGTTCGTTGGTGCTATGGTTTCTTTGGTTGCAATGGGTCAGAGTGTGGCGAAACAGTATTGAAGAAGCGCTTGTCAGAGGCCGTGGTGTGCGGTGGTTCAAGTATTGAACGAGTATTTCTAATGAAGGAAGCTCGAGAAAGATGATCTTTAGGAGTTGAAGTTATGGTGACCAGCTGGTTCAGGTGTTGCAAAGAATGATATTGAATTGAGGCCGCAAATCAAATGACCCGACCGGCCATTTTGCGTATTCGGACCCCGTTCCCTTAAATAAGACTTTCCGTAGCGGCTTATCGTGATTTGTGACTTGCGGGGACGGGTGGTTCGGGATTTGGAAGTGTTTAGAATAGTATAGGAACACTTGATTCCTTAAGGTTTACTTTTAAAGCTAAGTTTGACTTCGGTCAACATTTTGAGTAAACGACCTCGGAATCGAGTTTTGACCATTCCAGTAGCTTCGTATGATGATTTCGGACTTGTACGTATGTCCGGAATGGGTTTTGGATGACCTGGGAGCGTTTCGATGCCAAATAACGAAATAGAGTTTCCTTAGGTTTCAAATTTGGCTTGGAACGTGATTTTATGTTATCGTGGTCCGAAGGGAATTTTGAGACCGGGAATAGTTCCGTTATTTCATTCATGATTTGCCTGCCAAATTTGGTGTCATTCCGAGTAGTATAGGTCGGTTCGGCGCATTGAAACCGAATTCAAGAACTTAGAAATTCTTAAGTTTGATTATAGGGGTTTTGGGGGGTGATTTTGAGTTTTAGCGTTGTTTTGGGTGTTTCGAAGGCTTGAGCGAGTCCGTAATATGATTTAGAACTTGTTGGTATAATTGCACGGGGCCTCGGGTGGGCCCAGGTGCCTCCCGGACACCCCACAAGGCTAAAAACCAGCTAAAATAGCTGATGGTGCACCTGATCTGGTGTGACCGCTGGTGCCGTTGCCCAGTCGCAGGTGCGACCCCAGGTGAGGTCCCCTTTGACCGCAGGTGCGGAATATTTTCCGCATGAGCGGGTCCGCTGGTGCGTAAACCCCTCCGCATGTGCGATCCCCAGTCTCCTTGCCAATATCCGCAGGTGCGAGCCCAAGCTCGCAGGAGCGAGACCGTAGGTGCGGTCCTCGAGCCGCAGGTGCGAGATCACTGAAGGCAGTGATCTCATTTAATACAGGATTTTGCCATTTTCACCATTTCTTCTCCTCCATTGGCGATTTTGAGAGCTTTCAAGATGGTATTCGGCCTAGCTACTAAGAGGTAAGTAAATTCCATTTAAATGTTAGATTATTACCCCAAAACATAGGTAGATTAACATATAATTAGTGGAAATCAAAGGGGTTAGAGTGAAAACCTAGGGTTGATGAACTTTAGAGAATTTCACCACTTTTCTACCATGAAATCATACAAAAATTATAAATGAATGATCCTTAGGCTATGGGTGAGTATTATCTTCGAATATTTCCGGAATTCGAGCATGTGGGCCCGGGGTGTATTTCGGGATTTCTTCAAGAATAGTGAATTTACTAAATAAGTAGGAGAATTTCCCTACTTTGAGCATGCATTGACATATTTATATATCATTTGACTAGCTTCGAGTCCTCGGGTGTAAAGTTTGGAGTTTCGGGCGCGTTCTTGACCGGGAAGTAGATTCTACACGAGGTGAGTCTCCTTTCCAACCTTGTAAGAGGGAATTGTCCCCATAGGTAAATGTAGATGATAGAATTGTCCTTATTTGCGGGGGCTACGTACGCTCAAAGCGACGAGAGTTCGTGCGTAGCTACTACTCTGTTGTGTCGGGTAGAATTTAGGATTTCACAATCATGCCTTTATGTGCCTTACCTGTATCTTTACATGTGTTCCCGGTTTCTCATTATCCTTGAAATTGACATGAGAATTTAGGAAGCTATGTGTAAGTTTAAGTGCTTAAATCTCTGAATTCAAGAATAATCCATGATAAATTCCTGAATTTCCCGACAAATTCTGTGTATGTCTAATAGCACCCGTGTCGTATGTATGATTCGCGAGCAGGGTAGCCCTATATTTATGTTAACTGCATCGCATGATCGATTCGTGGGGGTAATGGATGCATCTATGGTTCGCGCCGCTCGACCCTCGGCAGTGCACATTTATTTTCGCGTCGCTTCGACCGTACGCTTCGGCAAATTATGTGCTATGTATTTGACTGAGAGTGTTGTTATTATTAAATAAATTACCCCACGTGTAAGGGGAGATTGAGACTTTTGTTGTAATTACTATTTGACTCATGAGAATAAATTGCAGTTTTATATAATTGATACTTCATGCCTTAGCAATTTTCATGACTACTTTCCCTTTCTAGCCTTATTTATTCATATTATTGGTTATTGACCCTAGTAAATATCACGTCTACCTCTCGTCACTACTTTTTCAAGTTTAGACGGGATACTCACTGGCTACATATTTGTTTATATGTACTCATGCTACACTTCTGTACTTAATAGTACAGGTTCTGAGGTTGTTGCACCTGGTCACTATTCTGGTGTCCGTCACTGAGAGATCTATCTGGATTAGACTATACGGTGAGCTGCTCTTCCTGGCGTTCCTCAGCAGCACTGTAGAGTTTCCATTATTGTTGGATATTCTATCTACCCTTCCAGACAATTGTACATCTATTTTGATTATTTTTTATATTCCACTAGTCACCTGTGGACTTGTGACACTGGGTCTTCGCACACGTAGTTGACTTGCTAGTATTTTGCTACTATTTTTATGCTGGCAAAGGATTTTTGAGTTACTTTAAATCAATTTGCCTCACTTCCTCACTTTCATGAAAGGACTTCTTAAATTAAAACTGGACAAGTATTTGAACATCTCATTAATTTAAGTAATTTCGTTAGTGAACTAGTGTTGGCTTGCCTGACTCCGGTGTTGGGCGCCATCACGACCTGAATAGGAATTTGGGTCGTGACAACATGGTATCAGAGCTCTAGGTTCACGTAGGTCTCACAAGTCACAGGAAAACCTAGTAGAGTCTTGCGGATCGATGCGGAGACGTTTGTATTTATCTTCGGGAGGCTACAAGGTGTTAGGAAAATCTCTCTTTATTCTTATTCTATCGTGCAGTCGATGGTCTTACTAAATCTCATTCTTCTACTCTCTCACAGATGGTGAGGACTCGTGCAGCTGATATTCCAGGCCGGGGAGATGCTGCTACCCCCGTAGTCCGAGGCTGGGGGAGGGAACCGGCCCGAGGTAGGGGGCGGGGGCATCCCAGAGTTACTCCATTAGCACCCCAGAGGATCCTATCCCTGAGGAGCAGGGGGAGGTGCCCTAGCAGATCCAGCTCTGATGGATCACGACAGCACAGGGCTTCCAGGAGGTCATGGGTCGTATGATGCGGTTCATGGATACTATGACCCAGGATGGTTTATTTCCAACGGATCCTGCTACATCTTAGGCAGGAGGGGGAGTTCAGACCCCTACCACCCAGGCCGCAGGTCATGCAACGGCAGTATATCAGACTCTGGGTACTCTGCTCGCGGGTGGAGCACAGCCAGCAATAGCACCTGAGCTTAGACCAGCCGCGGACGGCGATCCGCAGAAGTTACTTGATAGATGGACTCGATTTCACCCTCTTGTCTTCAGAGGTGAGAGAGGCGAGGATGCCCAGGACTTTATTGATAGGTGCAGGGAGAGACTGCACAACATGAGGATTTTGGAGTCCCACAGAGTTGATTTTACTACTTTTCAGCTAGAGGGTAGGGCCCGCAGATTGTGCCAGTCATTCATCCTGGGTAGGCCAGCAGGTTCCCTTCCTCTCTTATGGGAGCAGTTCACTCAGTTGTTCCTAGACAGGTATATTCCACCCTCAAAGAGGGAAAAGCTGCGGTATCAGTTTGAGCAGCTGGAGCAGGGGCAGATGACAGTGACGGATTACGAGGCCAGGTTTTCAGAGTTGTCTCGTCATGCCCTCATAATTCTTCCTACAGATGATGAGAGAGTGCGGAGATTCGTAGCTGGGTTGCACTCAGGTATTAGGGCCAACATGGCCCGAGAGGTGGAGATGGGTACTCCCTATCAGCTTGTGGTTGAGATAGCTCGTCGGATTGAGGGTTATCGATCGAGGGGCAGAGAGCAGGGTCAGCAGGACAAGAGAGTTAGATTTTTTGGAGATTTCCGAGGCGCCCCAGGCAGGAGCATGGGTGAGTTCAACAGAGGCCAGCCTAGTAGGTCTCCATATTTAGCTCCTCCACCACCTCCCCGTGGTGCTCCAGTGAGGCCTTACTTCAGTGCCATGCCGGAGAGTTCTTACCGCCCACCATCCATTCAGGGTTACTCCAGCGGGTATTCAGGTTATCAGGGTTCTCCCAGTCCCTAATTCAGTGCTATGCCAGAGGTTTCTCACCGTCCCCCAACTATTCAGGGTTCTTCCTCTTCAGGGCAGCAGGCCATGCCTCTAGTGAGATTCTATGAGTGAGGGGATTCAGGCCACATGAGGAGGACTTGTCCCAGTCTTCGGGGCAAGGTTGTTCAGCAGAGTTATGAGCCTACATACTCAGCACCCGCGCCCCGTCCACCCATAGGTGGAGGACAGGCTGGTAGAGGTCGTCCCCGAGGTGGAGGCCAGTCAGGGGGAGCTCAGCTAGCTCCTATTCAGTCTAGCGGAGGTTAGTCTTCAGGTACTCCAGCCAGATTCTATGCTATTCCGGCCCGAGCAGATGCAGTGGCCTCAGACGCCGTGATCACATGTACTATTTCAGTATGTGGTAGGGAGGCATCAGTGTTATTTGATCCAGGATCTACTTATTCATATGTGTCAGCCTTATTTTCTTGTTTTCTGGATGTTCCTCGTGAGTCCTTGGCTTCTCCGATATATGTATCCACTCCCGTGGGTGATTCTGTAGTGGTAGACCAGGTTTATTGGTCTTGTGTGGTTTCATTCTGTGGATATGAGACTAGAGCAGACCTTCTATTGCTCGACATGGTTGATTCTGAGATTATCCCNTGATCACCTTCTGTGAATTTGAGATCAGAGCGGACCTCCTATTGCTCGACATGGTTGATTCTGAGATTATCCCGGGCATGGATTGGCTATCTCCTCATCATGCCATCTTGGATTGCCACGCCAAGACGGTTACTTTGGCCACGCCCGAGTTTCCTAGGCTGGAATGGAGAGGTTCCTCAGTTAGTGCAGCCAGTATAGTTATTTCCTTCCTGAAGGCTCTACATATGGTCGAGAAGGGTTGGTTGGCGTATCTTGCTTATGTGCGGGACACCATCGCCGAGTTTCCGACAATTGATTCAGTGACAATTGTTCGAGAGTTTGCGGATGTCTTTCCTTTAGACCTTCCTGGCATGCCTCTGGATCGAGATATCGACTTTTGTATTAATGTAGCTCCAGGCACTCAGGATATTTCTATTCCCCCGTACCGTATGGCTCCGAAGGAGTTGAATGAGTTGAAGGAGCAGCTTGAAGAGTTGTTGGCTAAGGGGTTTATCAGACCGAGTGTGTCGCCGTGGGGTGCTCCAGTTCTATTTGTAAAGAAGAAAGATGGGTATATGCGGATGTGTATTGATTACCGCCAATTGAACAAGGTAACTATTAAGAACAAGTATCCATTGTCGTGCATCGATGATTTGTTTGACCAATTACAGGGTGCCAGGGTATTTTCCAAAATTGACTTGAGATCAGGCTATTATCAGTTGAAGATTCGGGCCTCAGATGTCCCGAAGACTGCTTTTCGTACTAGATATGGCCATTATGAGTTCCTAGTGATGTTCTTTGGCTTGACTAATGTCCTGACAACATTTATGGACTTGATGAACATGGTGTTCAAGCCATATATTAATTCCTTTGTCATCGTCTTCATTGATGACATTTTGATTTACTCACGTAGCCTAGGAGAGCACGAGCAGCATTTGAAAGTGTTGCTCCATACTTTGCGTGAACAGAAGCTATATGCTAAGTTCTCCAAGTGTGAGTTTTGGTTGGATTACGTGGCATTCTTGGGACATGTGGTATCGGGAGAGGGTATCAAGGTTGATCCTAAGAAGATTGAGGCAGTCCATAGTTGTCCACGTCCTACTTCAGCGACAAAGATCAGGAGTATCTTGGGTCTAGCAGGCTACTACTGGCGATTTGTGGAGGGCTTTTCATCCATTGCAGCCCCATTGACTAGATTTACTCAGAAGAATGCTCCATTTCAGTGGTCTGACGAATGTGAGGCGAGCTTTCAGAAGCTCAAGACGGCATTTACTTCGGCACCAGTTCTAGTTTTGCGTTCTGGTTCGGGGATGTATACGGTGTATTGCGATGCTTCGCGCGTTGGCTTGGGGTGCGTATTATTGCAGGAAGGGATAGTTATTGCTTATGCTTCACGCCAGCTGAAGGTTCATGTGAAGAATTACCCTGTACACGATTTGGAGTTGGCAGCGATAGTTCATGCTCTTAAGATTTGGAGGCATTACTTATATGGGGTTTCTTGTGAGGTGTATACAGACCTTCGCAGCTTGCAGCACTTGTTCAAGCAGAGGATCTTAATTTGAGGCAGCGCAGGTGGCTTGAGTTACTAAAGGATTATGACACCACCATTCTTTATCATTCGGGCAAGGCAAATGTGGTAGCATATGCTTTGAGTAGGAAGACGGAGAGTATGGGTAGCTTGGCTTATATTGCAGCTGAGGAGAGACCTCTAGCCTTGGACAGTCAGTCCTTGGCCAATCTCTTGGTGAGATTAGATCTTTCAGAGCCTCATTGAGTTCTAGATTATGTGGTTGATCAGTCTTCATTAGTGGGGGAGATCAAGGCTCGACAGTATGATGATCTGTGTTTGGCAGAACTACGGGAGACAGTGGTTCAGGGTGGTACCAAGGAGGTTACTATTGGCGAGGATGGTGTTCTGAGACTTCAGGGTCGTTTGTGTGTTCCTAATGTTGATGGCCTGAGGCAGAGGTTTCTTGAGGAGGCACACAGTTTGCGGTATTCTGTTCATCCTAGTACTACGAAGATGTATCGTGATTTGAAGCAGCATTTCTGGTGTGGACGAATGAAGAGGGACATTGTGGAGTATGTGGCTAGGTGTCTTAATTACCAGCAGGTTAAATATGAGCAGCAGAGGCCAAGAGGCCTACTTCAGCAGATGCCCATTCCTGAGTGGAAGTGGGAGCGCATTACTATGGACTTCGTGGTTGGGTTACCTCGGACGTTGCGGAAGGTTGACGCGGTTTGGGTTATTGTGGATAGATTGACCAAATCGACGCATTTCATTCCTATGGCTACTACTTATACTTCTGAGAGGTTAGATCAGATCTACATTCGAGAGATAGTCCGGTTGCACGGTGTACCGGTGTCCATTATATCAGATCGAGGTCCTCAGTTCACCTCGCACTTCTGGAGAGCATTGCACAAAGAGATGGGTACTCAGATAGATCTCAGCACAGCATTTGCATCCACAGACTGATGGTTTGTCGGAGCGTACAGTTCAGATATTGGAGGACATGCTCAAAGAATGTGTGCTTGAC
>ML452572.1:5690-22748 GCA_005239535.1 Nicotiana rustica | reverse complement strand
TGGTCAATTCATTGAGCGGAGTTGGGAAATGATATAATTTGAATTTGTTACGAGTATTAGAGTGAAGTTTCATTGCTTTGCCTGTTATTTGGTAGTTTTGGGGCGTTGTGCATCCATTGGAGTCGTCGGAAGGGCTTGAAAGCCGGTTATGAAGTTTCAGAGCGAGGTAAGTCTCCTTTCTAACTTTGTGAGGGGGAATTGTCCCCATAGGTGAACTAAATAAATATATGCTATTGTTTGCGGGGGCTACATACGCACGAGGTGCGGGAGTGCGTGCGTAGCTATTGTTATGCCATGTCTAGGTAGTCTAAGACCCACATCATGCCGTGCGTTCTTTCTAGAAATGAAATATATTCTTTATGAATTTATGCTATATGAAATTTTGGTTTCCCTGAGATCACATAAATCGGTAATTTAAAAGAATTTTTTATTGAAAGTAATTTAAGAAAAATGTTGTATGTGCATGTGACCGCTTCGCAAATTTACATTCCGCGAGAGGAGTGTTATTTCCCCCACTCTCATGGGAGCGGGTCGTACGCCACAACGAGATTGAAAGATGCACTTTTGGTTCGGGCCGTTCGACCCTCGGTAGTGCATAGAAATGATTATTTTATGGCAAGGATGCACTTTTGGTTCGGGCCGTTCGACCCTCGGCAGTGCATAGATATGATTATTTTATGGCAAGGATGAACTTTTGGTTCGGGTCGTCCCTCGGCAGTGCATGGATATGATTATTTTATGGCAAGGATGCACTTTTGGTTCGGGCCGTTCGACCCTCGACAGTGCATAGATATGATTATTTTATGGCAAGGGTGCACTTTTGGTTCGGGTCGTTCGACCCTTGGCAGTGCACCGTTTACTTTTAATGCTGGTTCGGGCCGAACGGCCCTCGGCATTTCCTGCGCATGTATATACATATGATATACCACTTGTGACTTGAAATGGTTAAATGGTCTTGAGGACGTAAATTGTTAAATGATTTTAGGGAAATGACCTGACAGGTATTTGTGGAAAAAGAGGTAGAAATTATTTATTTACTTCCAGAGTTTATTGAATTGCAGTCATTTTTAAAGTTTACTGATTTTATTACCCTCGTATGCCTTTTGATGCTGCCATATATTGTTAAATTATATTGTTTGACCCTAGTGAGTGTCAAGTCGACCTCTCGTCACTACCTCTTTGAGGTTAGGCGGGATACTTACTGAGTACATGTTATTTTCGTACTCATGCTACACTTGCTGTGCATTTTGTTGCATAAGTACTTTCAAAGCGATGAGGTTGGTTTGGAGACTTAGGCGAGTTGCATCATCCGGAGGCGATCCGCAACCGGCAGAGTCTTCCTCTATGTATTGTATTTATTTTATTCTAATGCCCTTGCCCAACTTGTATTTCGGACAAGCTTTGTAATAATTGTATAAGTTCTTAGAAATTGCTCATGTACTCGTGACACTGGGTTCTGGGACACGCATATATTTGGGATGTATTTCATTAAAGGAGGAAAATGGATTGTTGTTTTTACTTAAATGGAATTCATTTAGCTATTACGTATTAAAGTGAAAGGTAACGATTTTGAAAATATTGAGGCAGGAATTTTTTTTAAAATTAATTGATGGTTGGCTTGCCTGACAGTGGTGTCCGGCGCCATCACGACCTTAGGGATCTTGGGTCGTGACAGGTGGTCTACTGTCGAAGTTTGGTCGTGGTTTCTGGTAGTTTTGGCGAGCGGGTGGAGGTAAATGGTAATATGCGGGTTGAGTATTATAGGCGTGATAAGTGGTAGAAGGTTGTTGGTATGTGGGGGTGAAGGTTGGTATGTGGGTGGAGGTGTTTAGTATGTGAGAAGAGACTTAGGACCCTAAGCTACCATTACGACACCTACTTATTTCTTCTTTGAAATACCTCCCGATTGCAAAGCTTTATTTGTGGCCTGCAGTGCCTCAAAATTTGTCACTATCCCACTCTTAATCCTTTTTTCTATTCTTTCTCCTAGATGATGATGTCGAAAAACTTGTGATTTTCAATAACCATCAACCTTTCATAATACTCCGGGTCTTGAGCTCTGACGAAGAACTTGTTCATTTGTTCTTCTTTAATTTTTGGCCTTACTTTTAAAGCTTCATATTCCACCGAGTAGCATACTCGCGAAAGGTTTCTGTTGGTTTCTTCTTGAGGTTTTGAATGTAGAAAACGTCTGGTGCGTGATGAGTGGTGATTTTACCATTATTTTAGTCTCTTTTCTTTACATTTTGCGTCCGTTAATTATAATATGAGATTGTTTATGGTGTGTATTGCTAGATTTTCAGGGAAATGAAGTCTTGAAGAGAATTGAAATCAAATGAAGTGAAATTAAGCAAAAGAGAATTGAAACAATGCAAGATCCTTCAGTTATTTTGCATTTGCGGAAGAGAGGTTGCTTATGCGATCTCGCATCTGCGAGACAAGATCCACATCTGCGGAAGAAGACCTAGCTGGCAGAAATTGCATAAGCGATTGCTATACCGCATCAGCAGCCTCGCTTCTGCACTTTATGTCCGCATCTGCGGACACGTTTCTGTGCATGGAGGTCTGCTTTTGCGGAAGTAAACATTGTTCAAAAAATACGCTTCTGCGAGTGTGCATCCGTATTTGCGGAGCCGCACCTGCGTTGATGCTTCCGCAGGTGCGGTCAATGAGCTTCAGCTATGGACAGGCTTGGCATTTCATATTTTCTCAATTCCTAACGCACAAATACACGACCTAGCTTATTGGAAGCACATCTTTGGCTTATTTTCAGTCTCTTAACTAGAGAACACAAGTTTTGGAAGCTAGGGTTCTTGCGCACACACTTTGGTCTTGAAGATTTGAAGCTTTTGGTTGAGAAATTCTTACTCATTTATGCTCATTTCTTAATTTCCTTGCTTAGTATTTAATATTTAAGTGTGTAATAGTTTTTTCAACACTTGAATCTTATTTATGGAAATATTTATATTTAAAGTGGGGATTAAATATCTTGTTATGCTTATGTATTGAACAATTTTTATTTATTATGGAGTGAGTTATTATTTCTTTAATTATTCTTGTAATTTAATGTTTCCAAAGGGATTTTCTAACCCTAGGACTCGCCCATTAACTTCGAATTAATTTTGGGAAAGATAAATTTGGGGTTGGAAAATATTAATTAACAACAACTTAAGGTTTTAACCCTCACTTTATAAATTCTACCTAGGGAAAGGATTGAACTACTTGCAGCCATATCCGGGTGTGCTTAATCTTTTAATTTTTTTAGGGACAATTCAATTAGGAAGTCTTGTTAGTTTACGGAAGAAGCTAATATAGAATAATTACTCGAGGCTAATTAACATAAACTCACTCATATTTGTAAAATCGTGAAATACATTGGATCGCTACTTGATGTAGTTCCCTATGCATCCATGCGTGTAGCAATTGATCATTTTATTTGCTTTAGGTTAGTTTACATTTCTGCATTTAGCTATAATATTTTCACAAAAACCATTTTAAATGTTTGGCTTAGCATAATAAGTGATAATTCGCTTACACGCCTAATAGCCTACATATTGTTCTCTGTGGGATTCGACCCCGACTCGTAGTTGGGTAAATTATATTGCATTGGATCGTGTCCATTTGCTTTTTTGTAGTGGATTTGGACGTCATCAAAATTGGCGTCGTTGCCGAGGAACAATTTTCTGTATATAGGTCGTTTATGATGTAAGCTTAAGTGCTTTGGTCCAAACTAGTGAATATTTGTGTAATTATTTTCTTATCTTTGTTTATCTTCTTATTCGTTTTCTTGTTTGTTTTCTTAGTTTTTGAAAAATGGCATCATATAATGTAAATTGGTTGGATGGTAGTTTTTCATACTTTAATGACCATTTTCTTTATTGTGGAGGACCACACTCGAGGCAAATTATTTAAATTCTCCCGGGGTGGATTGTGCGCACAATCTCAAACTCATGAGTGGAGTATTTATGATAAGTGTGGTCGTTAAAATGGTCATTGGTATTATAGTGCTTATTTGTCCTTCCCTTCCCCAATCCCCAGCTCTAATGATTTTATTTTTTGTGATGACAAGTATAGGGATATGGAAGTTGAAGAAATTGAACATCGTCGAAATGGAGAGTTCAAGCTCATGGTGGAATGCCTACTTGAAGGAAGAAACAAAGAGCAAAGTGCCTTGGAGGAGCTTTTGGAAAATAGTCTCCAAAATGACTTGGCGCTTGAAAAGTTGAACTCACAAATGGAAGAAATGCTTGAAGCTTTAGAGGTCCAAAAAGCCTCAGAAGTGAATGATATCCAAGAACCTTCCTTAGATGTGGAAGCCGAAAATCCTTCCTTGGCACTTGATCAAAACCAAGAAGAACTCTCAAATGCTAAAAATAAAAGGATGATGCTCATGTTGGAGGCCATTCTTGAAAATGAGGAGAAGCAAAGCTCAGAACTAGAGGACTTAAAACAAGCACTACATAGACATGATGGACTATCCGCACTTTGTAAAATCAAATGAAAATATTGGTTGAGGATCACTATGCTCTTGAGAGTGTGGAAAGAGGTCAAGAAAAGTCCAACTTCGAGGAAGAAAGTGAGCTTTATTTTGAGGAATCAAGAATTGAACATCCGCCAACCAACTCCATGCTTGTTAGTGATGCCAAGAAAAATATGGAATTAGAGTCAACTAGTGTAATTGAAAATATGGTTGAAAATGACTCTAGTTCGGGGGATCAAGAGGATGTCAAAATCCAGAAAGAATTACAATTTGGAGGCTTGAGGTCGCAGTACAAGCATTTCTCAACATTGGAATTGTGTGGTGATATGGGAATTTAACTACACTAGTCAATGAGGGACTGCGAGGAGGAAAGACAAAGGCCATATAATTTACAGTTTGAAAGTACAAGGAGACAAAATGACATTCCTCATATGAAAGCCAATGAGTGAAAACTTAAGAAATTAATGATTGGCTTGATCATCTACTTACCACCCCCATCGCTCGTGGTCACAAAGCTTGATTACAAGTTAGGTGCCCAATTCATATCGTCAAAGTGGCGAGAAAAGTGGTAAAGTTGATACGCGTCGTGACACGACGATAAATGAGTCGCGCTTGGTGGGAGGCAACCCATCGTTCTTAAATTTTTTAGTCATTTTTGAAATTTTCTTTTTTATAATAGCATAGTATATTATTTTTGACTAATCTTCCAAGTTTTAGAATTTTTGTAGTAGAATTGAGGAGTTTCAAGTGTTGGAGTGAAAAAACACAATGGCCGCCCAGTTTGTGCATCAGTAATCTGGTGTAACCGCATCTGCGGAACTTTACTTGCAAAGGCGGCCACGCAGAAGCGCCCAATGAAGAGCAGATGCGAAAATATCGCAAAAGCGATTTGCCAGCCGCAGAAGCGCTCTCGCAGAAGCGTTAATTCTTCCGTAGAAGTGGTCGAATGGGTAAATTTTAAAGCCCTTCATAAGTCAGGTAATACTCTAACCTTTTCCCCCAAAATTCAAACTCCTCCATATCTCACATAATTGCTACTCAGATTCTCCATTGCTCTTGATTTCTACTGCTCTTACACAAGACAATCAAGTACTCATCACCACTCTCTCTCAGCTGCTTTATTTCAATTTTCTTCTTCTTCACAGTCTTTCTCCATAGTCCCTTTTTCTTTTCCCGCTCTTGATTAGGCCTGATATTAGGGTGAGGAAATTGGTTGAGAGTATGTTTATGTGTGATGTGATGATGAAAAACAGTTTTTGGGGGAATTCTGAGTACCCTATTTGTTTGAAAAAGTATAACATTCTCACTACTTGCAATGTGTTCGACAAATTGTCCGAAAGAAATGTTTTCTCTAAGTACCACAAAATTAGGTTTAATAGAGTTGTATGTTCATGTAGTGCACTAATTTAAATTTTTTGAATATAAATTATGTGCTAAAATAATGTTTAACTTGAAGAAGAGTCGGCAGTTCTGGGTTTATGAAACCCCTGATGAACACCGCAGAAGCGCAAAAATGGCTTCTGCAGGTGCATTTTCTGGTCAGATGGGAAAGTGCGCACAAGCGAAATAAAACCCGCCGAAGTGGGACCGCACCTACGATTGTTTTTCCGCAGGTGCGGAAATTGGGCAGATTTGGCAAATTCCAGTAGCTTTGCAACTGGAGCTTCCGGAGTCCATTCGACTTGATTCTTTGGCCTAATTGCATTGTTTTGAATTACTTAACATGTTTATAATGCCCGATTAACTTAATTTTGATTTTTAGGTACTCTAAGCTTCAAAAATGGACTCGAACATGAACGAAAATAAGGCGTTTAATCATGAAATTGAGAAAAAAGTTGTGGAACAATTTGACAATGAACGCTTTATGTCTGCTGATTGTCATCGCTGGTATTATGACAACCTTCTCACAAAACAGATCGTGCGTGAAAAGGGCATCACCGAGGATAAATTGGTCGAGCTACTTCCAGAATTCTATGGTCGTCTACAAACCTCCAGCTGGTCGTGCATTTTACGCTAATATTAAGCGTACAAACTTCGCCCACCCACAACTCACCATAAGGGGAAAAACAGTGATGTTTGGGACTGAACAGATCAATGACATTCTCGGGCTTCCTGACCATCCACTTGAGCCGGTGCGAGAAAAAGATCATTGCAACAATGGAGAATGGCTTGTTTCTAAACTCTATCTTGCAGGAATGAGAGCAAAATGGGCCAAAAAGAGAAAGGGTTTGAAGTCTATAGACATCATAGTTGAAGCAAAAATGTGGCTTTACATCATCTGCAACAGAGTATCACCCTGTGGAAATGTTTCTAACGTCTCATATACCAGAGTCTTGATCATTGCATGCATACTAGACGACATTCATGTGAGTGTCGGCTACTATATCCTACGAGAGCTAAGAGAGTACTTTCTAAATGACAACCCAGGGTTGATGTTTCCTTCACTAATTATAGAGTTGTGTAGGCGGGCAGATGTTGAGGTGCGTAGCACCGATCATTGGTTAACGACCGATAAACCCTTTCATCCATTGAGAGTAACAGGCGATGGTAGTTCAATAAAGAGTAAGAAGAGGAAAGTCACAACCGTTGTCGGTCCAGAGTCATCCTCACATGCAGCATTGCCCCCGGGACTATTCAGGATGTTGAACTCGCAGCTTGGCATTAGCCGTGACTTAGTGTCACAACTCCCGAGTGGACCCTCACACCCCCAGCCTAGGCCCGAGTACTTTACCAAGGAAGACACGAAGACCTACCTGGATTCAAAGAAAAAGCAGGCAGAGTCTTATGAGAAGTTTGCAGCTTCTGTTAGCAGACTCGAGCTGCCTATGGAAACATGGCCAAGGCACATGTAGATCTTCAGTCGGACTTCCTAAAAGAGAAAGCGAGAAATAAGAAGAAGGGCAAGTTTATGATAAAGATATGGAGCGGCATCAAGGCCATCTTCAAATGGGGGCAACCGAACAGGAAGATACTAGTTGAGGACGACGATGATAGCGAAGATTACTCCTTCATGTCGAGTGTTACTGGCGATGATGCTAATGATACTGATGATGATGAGGCCGAGAGTTCTTCACGACAGTGATTAGCCTTTCTCGTGCAGTCTGCTAGTCTGATGCAGACCTTAGAGAGAACCTCAAACTACTCTTATTTTATTTTGATATTGTGCAGTGAGGGCACTGCAATGTTTTTAGTTGGGGGTGGTTTTAGGGAGTACACTTTATTTGTACATTGATGCTTAATTTGTGACCTTGCTAGGCTTATGTTGTGGTATGGATATTGTGCGCCCTGCTGGGCTTATTTTATTATTGCTTATCATGTGCTCTTGCCGAGCGCAATTTGTGATTGGTGATATATTTGTAGATTAGTCGCTTTTCTTATTCTATTTTATTTTTATTTATTTATTTATTTATTTATTTTCTTTAGTAGTTTTTAGTTTAGGTTATTTTTGTTCATTTAGTGTTAGTTGCTTTTCTTATTTTATTCTCTTTAGTAGTTTTTAGTTATTTTATTTTTATTTCTTTAGTGTTTATTTTATCTTCTTTAGTAGTTTTAGTTTATATTATTTTTATCTCTTTAGTTGTATTTCCTTAAGCTTTCTTTATGCTACGGTTCTTTCCCGAGGAACATTTTTGTGTTGAACCGGGTGGCTTTTCCCTATGATGGATGGCGTGACGACTTTCTTAAGGGAATTAGTCTTGTTTTTTTATGTGGAGACTTTTGGATTGTTTGGTACTAATATAAAGTCTCTTGTATGTGAAGTGTGAATCAAGGATACCCCTCCAAATTTGGGTTATAAAATTGAAAAAGTAAGTTGCGTGAGAAAGAATATTTTTTTTGTGATAAATTTTTGGCTCATTTGGTGAATCTTTGCCCACTAGTTGGCGTAACATTACTCTAAATTCTCTTATTAAGAAGTGAAACTGATCCATCTTGATTAGTTCATGTGCCATGTGTGTTAGTTTTTGTCAAAAATAATTCTTGTGTTTACTTCTATCATCTAGAACATGCCATGTTGGTCTTTCAATGCTAATGTTAATTATGTTTGGGTGGAGGAATGACCTTAGGAATTCTTTGTGATCTTTGAAAAAGCCTCTTTAGCTCTTCAAGCCTACCATTGCATAAATATTATCACTAGTTTACCCAATTTGAGTCGTTAGCCTTTTCTTTGGCCACCGCATGACAGACCTTTACCCTTTTGTTAAAAAAATAATTCCCTCTTTCTAACCCGTCCCTCCTTGAATGTTGAGAATGAGGCTAAAAGCCTAATTTGTGGGGTGTTGGTGTCAATTTGGAAATTAGTAAGGTTGTACATTGCGTGTAGAAACATATACCTCGAACTTGTTTATATGAAGACACTAAAGCTCTTAAAGAATATATATATATATATATATAAAGAAAAATTGATGGAGTCTTGAGAAAACTAGAGAGGTACTTTAAGGTGGTTCTATGTTGGTAACTAGATGTCAATTGGGCTGTGTGGTTTAGAAAAAAGCAAAGTGCAAAAAGAAAGACAAATGTGAGTAGTGTTCAAGGAGGGTTTAGTCACTTGTATCCCAAATGCTTATCCCACCCCTCCATAAACCTTCATTACAAGCATAAAAAATTCTTATGGGATATCCAACCAAATGTTCTTGAATATGCGTCGAATTAAAATAAGGGAAAGCTTATGGCATGATATTTTGTAACACTTGAAACTCTTTGTTAAGGGTGAGCGTCTTTGTGCATTTGTCCCTTGTGTTGTTATTGTAAATAAGGTGATTTTGGTACTTTCTTTCTTGTGAGGGCACATGAATTAGGACAGATTAGTGACATTGATATATCCCGAATTGAGTAAATTGAGCATATGTAGTAGGCTAGTGCTTTTGAGTCACTTCTTAAGGCTTGGTTGTTGTCACTTGATTATTTCGGAACCCCAGTGCATTCTTGAAGTTGTTTTTAAATGAGGGAGTTATTTGGTAGAGATTCACATGCTTGAGCCTAATTATTAGTACCAACCAAGTCCACAAGTATGATGCTTAATTGGAGGATGTGATTTGTAAATGATAGCAATACTACTTTTGCTTTAAATGGTAAAACCTCATTGGATTGATGGTTTTGATTTACTTAAGGACAAGCAAAAGCTTTAAGTTGGGAGTGTTGATGAGTGGTGATTTTACCATTTATATTTCGTCTCTTTTCTTTAGATTTTGCGTCCGTTAATTATAATATGAGATTGTTTATGGTGTGTATTGCTAGATTTTCAGGGAAATGAAGTCTTGAAGAGAATTGAAATCAAATGAAGTGAAATTAAGCAAAAGAGAGTTGAAAAAAATGCAAAATCCTTTAGTTATTTCGCATCTGCGGAAGACAGGTCGCTTATGCAATCTCGCATCTGCGAGACAAGACCCGCATCTGCGGAAGAAGACCTGGCTGGCAGAAATCGCATCTGCGATTGGTATACCGCATCAGCGGGCGTGCTTCTGCGCTTTATGTCTGTATCTACAGACGCGCTTCTGCGCATGGAGATCCACTTCTGCAAAAGTAAACATTGATAAAAAAATCCGCTTCTACGAGTGTGTATCCGCATCTTTGGAGCAGCACCTGTGTTGATGCTTCCACAGGTGCAGTCAACGGGCTTTAGCTAAGAACAATCTTGGAATTTCATATTTTCTCAATTCCAAACCCACAAATACACGACCTAGCCTGTTGGAAACATATCTATGGCTTATTTTCAGTCTCTTGACTAGAGAACACAAGTTTTGGAAGTTATGGTTCTTGCACACACACGTGGGTCTTGAAGATTTGAAGCTTTTGGTTGAGAAATTCTTACTCATTTATGCACATTTCTTCATTTCCTTGCTTAGTATTGAATATTTAAGTGTGTAATATTTTTTCCAACACTTCATCTTATTTATTGAAATATTTATATATAAAGTGCGGATTAAATATCTTGTTGTGCTTATGTATTGAACGATTTTTATTTATTATGAAGTGGGTTATTATTTCTTTAAATATTCTTGTTCTTTAATGTTTCCAAAGGGATTAGCTAACCCTAGGACTCGCCCATTAACTTCGAATTAGTTTTGGAAAAGATAATTTGGGGTTGAGAAAGATTAACTATCAAGAACTTGAGGCTTTAACCCTCACTTTATAGATTCTACATAGGGATAGGATTGAACTACTTGTAGCCATATTCGGGTGTGCTTAATATTGTGACGACCCAAACTCCTAATCCGGGTCGTGATGGCGCCCAACGACGGAGTTAGGAAAGCCAACACAAATTACACTAAGTGTTACCTTTCCCGCCTGATTAAACAAGTCAACATTTACAAATTTTAAACAGTTAAACCTGATGATAGCTTGGCATGGAAATAAAACATATGCATGCCTGTACCACCCAACCTAAAATATATATACACCACGCGTGTGTGTCAGGAACTAGTGTCACGAGTGTCATGGGCAACTACTGAATATACAGTGACTACAATATATAGAGAGTCTCAGTCTGAATGAAATGGACAGAGAATATAACAAAAGAACTCCAGGGTGCTGCTAGGAAGTCGCCGGGATAGAAGCTCACTGTGATGTATGCCCACACTATCAATATCTAGCACCAGCCTGATAATCAGACGTACCAGCCTCCGAACCTGTACAGTCAAGTACAGAAAAGAAAAGAAAGTGCAGCATGAGTACATATTAAATAAATATGTACCCAGTGAGTATCCCGCCTAAACTGTAGTGACGAGAGGTCGACTCGATACTCACTAAGGTTCGACAGTAATAACATATGAGAGAATATAATGAAATACAATAGGCATGTCAGGAGATAAGCAACAAGTACATATCAAGAGCAGAAATCCAAACAACTACTGGACTAACCAATAAAGCACTTTCAAGGGTAAGACGACCGAAAGAAACAATAATCACAAATTCTTAGATCCGCCGTGGCGTACGACCTGCTCCCATAAGGTACCTTCTAAACTCGTTGTGGCGTACGACCCGATCCCATGTATATATCAAATATTCCTCAACACTGTCATGGCGTACGGCCCGATCCCATATATTTCAAATATTCCTCAACACTGTCGTGGCGTACGACCTGATCCCATATATTTCACAATTTCCTTTCAACTTTGTCGTGGGGTACGACCCGATCCCATATAGACATAATCATTCTCAAACCCGTCGTGGCGTACGGCCCGATACCAATATCTTACAATACTTACTTTTCATAACAATTTCCTTGCCATTCAACAATTTTCCATAAATCCTCAGAGGAAACAACACTATACAAAACATAATCTCATAGTACATATGGAGTCACAATAAATCATATAAAGCATTACAAGGAAAACAAATCAGGCATTACGGGAAAAGCATATAAGGCATTACGAGAAAGCATACAAGGCATGATGTGGGCATAAATACCCGGACATAACAATAATAGCCGCTACGTACGGACTCTCGTCACTTGGCGCGTACGTAGCCCCCAAAAAATTTACACATAGCATATACATCACCTATGGGGACAATTCCCTCTTACATGGTTAGAAAAGAGACTCACCTCGTGTTGAATCTACCCCTCGGACCACAAATGCGCCCGAAACTCAAAACTCTACACCTAAGAACTCACAACTAGCCAAAAAGTATACAATAATATCAATGCATGCACAAAGCAAAAAGTTATCCTAGTTATTCAATGAAATCACTATTCTTGAAGAATTCCCAAATTCCAACCCCGGTCCCTCATGTTCAAATTCCAACCCCGGTCCCTCATGTTCAAATTCCAAAAATTCTTGAAGGGATCACTCACCCATAGCCTAAGGATCATTAATGTGTGATTTCTACTTGAATTCATGGCCTAAAATGGAAAATCACAAAATCCTTAAGAACCCTAAAATTACTACCTAATTCTATGATTTTAGATAATTTAGTAGTGAATTTAACTAGGAATTAATGTTTGAAACTAGTAAAACTATGGAATTTACTTACCTCAATAACAGTGGTGGAAGGTTCCTTGAAGAGCTCTCTAAAAACTTGAGGAGGAAGATGAAAATGGAGGAAATATGCTAAGTCCCGTATTTAATAAAACTGCCCGGGGATTCCTTCACTGCGATCGCGAAAAGGGCCCTGCGATCGCGAAGGCCAACCAGCCAGACCTCTGCGATCGCGGAAGAGGTCCTGCGATCGCGAAGAACAAACTCACCCGGCCCAGATGCGACTCAATGTGATCGCGAGAAAAGGCTGCGATCGCGAAGGTGTGGAACCCAGACCTCTGCGATCGCAAAGGGGAGGCTGCGATTGCAGAGAACAATCAACAACCTAGCAAAATCCTTCTCCGCGATCGCAGAGAAGGAAACCAAATAGCAAAAATTTCTGGTTTTTCTAACTTAGCTCCCTGGGGTCTAAAACACACCCGAGCCCCTCGGGGCCCTGTTCAAAAGAGCCGGCAAGTCTGTATTCAGGATACGGACTCGCTAGAACTTCTGGAACATGAAAAACAACAACGAAACTCAAAATTCAACCCCAAAACCAAATTGAATCAAAACTTAAGAACTTGAAATTCTAGAATTCACCTCGATGCACCGTATCGGTCTATACTACTCGGAATGATTTCAAATTTTGCAGAAAAGTCATGAATGACATAATAGAACTATCCCCCATCCCGGAATCTCATTCGGACCTCGGTAACATAAAATTACATTTTAAGCCAAATTTCAAATTCTATGAAAATCATCAAAACTTCATTAACTCTAAATTTCCCATTTTGATCCGAAACCCATCAATCAAGTATGTTTCTTACCAAATTTCACATATAACTTAAATAAACACATATTGAACCTGTTACGGGCTCCGAAATCATAATACGGGCCCGGCAGCACAGGTTTCACATCAAGGTTCATTTTCAAAAGCCTTTAATAATTTTATAAAACAATTTTCTTTAAAAATTCATTTCTCGGACTTGGGTCCTCGGAATTTAATTCCGGGCATACGCCCAAGTCCCATATTTTCCTACAGACCTCCCGGGACCACCAGATCACGTGTCCGGGTCCGTTTACCAAAAAAATTGACCAAAGTCAACTTTATTCAATTAATTATCATGAATTAAACTCTTCATCAAGTTTTCACATAAAGGCTTCTCGGCTACGCGCCCGGGCTGTGCACGCACATAGAGGTGATATTAACGGAGGCTTTCGAGGACTCAAAACACAATCATAATTAAATTTACATAAGATGACCTTTTGGGGTCATCACAAATATCTTAATTGTTCTAGGGATAATACAATTAGGAAGTCTTGTTAGTTTTCAGAAGATGCTAATATAGAATTATTTCTCGAGTCTAATTAACATAAACTCGCTCATATTTGTAAAATCGTGAAACACATTGGATCATTACTTGAGTGTAGTTCCCTATGCATCTATATTTGTAGCCATTAATCATTTACTTGCTTTCTAGGTTAGTTCACATTTCCGCATTTATCTATAATATTTTCACAAAAACCATTCTAAGTGTTTTGGTTAGCATAATAAGTGATAATTCTCTTACACACCCAATCGCCTACATATTGTTCTCTGTGGTATTCGACCCCGACTCATAGTTGGGTAAATTATATTGCATGTGACCGTGTCTATTTACTTTTTAGTAGTAGATTTGGACGTCATCAGTGTATTTTCTGTGTTGAACCCGAATCTTTCCATGATGTCTGACGCCATGCTTACCCAACTAACCCACGTCTTCGGGCTCTGGCTGATATACCAGGACAACTCATCTCCTCTGAGACTTCATATGAACAGTTTCATGCGGAATTGTTCAGTTTGCCCACTTCTACATGTTTGTCACAATATGTCCTCATATGCACATTTGGATCACCAGTTCCATCGAACAATTCAAACTTGGGAGGTTTGTAACCCTTTGGCAATTCCACATCTGGTTGAATGCACAAGTCCTCATAGTTTAAACCTTAAATGCCTTTACAACCTTCAACACTCTAAACTCTTCCAACGAGATTCTTTAATTCCTTCGCCAAGTTCTTGATGAACAGGTATTTCTCGGTCGATTCAGGTATGTATAGGGTTTGTTTCGAGGTGTGGGGTAAGGTTTCCACATATAATGGATTGCTTTTGATGGACTGCGGGAATCTGGGCATAAAGGTGGTCATTGGTTAAGTCTTAGGGATCAGGAGTAGGTTGTGGTGCATTCTGGGGAGAGTGATAAGTGGTGGTCTGTGTGTCACGACCCACTTTCCATTAAGGTCGTGATGGCACCAGACACCACTTGTCAGGGAAGCCAATCATTAATTAGTGAATTATATTCTTATCTTAACATTTTTGAAATCATTACCTTTCACTTTATTACATAAGAAGTGAATAAAATTTGTTAAATAGACATGGCAGATAAAAATCCAGTCTATTAAATTAACTCCCAAACACATCCTAGAACCCGATGACACAAGTGCATGAGTGAACTTCTAAGAATTTATACAGATACTGCAATGCTTTTCTGAAATACAAGTTGGAAAAGGAATTTAAAATGAAAATAATTACATCTGAGGGAGACTCTGTCAGCTGCGGATCGCCTCCGGATGAAGCAGCTCGTCTAAGTCTCCAAGCCAGCCACATCGTTGTGAAAGTACCTATGCAATAAAAATATACAGCAAGTGTAGCATGAGTACGCAAACAATGTGTACTCAGCAAGTATCGCGCCTAACCTCAGAGAGGCAGTGCCGAGAGGTCGAATTAGACACTTGCTCGAAGTCAATTTTGTATAATCAAGTGAGACACTAAGCGGGAATATTATATGCAATTTAATAAAATCAGGGATAAGTAATATCAACTTCTTTCATATTTAACACTTTAAATCTTCGTCATTTCAGTTGGCAATTTAAAACTTCATAGGCCAGTAAGCAGGTAATAATTACAGAAAATACGCATCAATTATCATGCGCAAGAAATGTTGAGGGTCGAACGGCGTGGACCAACAATAATAAAATGTGCACTGCCGAGGGTCGAACGGCTCGAACCATAAATGCATCTATCTTCCCCGCTCGCGAATCGATCATGCGGCGCGGTCATACATAATAATAATAAGGTTATCCTGCTCGCGAATCATACATGCGACTCAGGCACCCATAGATACAATATTCACATAAATAAACCACATTTTATCAGGGAAATTAGCTATTCAAGAAAGTGATAGAATTCTCTTTAAATTGAACATGAAATTAGTATTTAAAGCTTTTTATGGAAACTTACTTGCCAAATTCGATAGGGTTTCAAATATTATAGACTTTTTCGGAACACAATTATCCAAGGTGGAATCAATTCTCCTTTTAGATGATTAAGAAAAATAAACTCTATCCTTCTTAGAGATTTAATTACCAATTGACATCATCACATGATATTTTATTGGCAAGGTCACAAGTACAACCAGTAAAGCATGCTAGTGGGTCCTAGACTACCCGGACATAGTATATTAGTGGCTACGCACGGACTCCCGTCACCTCGTGCGTACGTATCCCCCGCAAATAATAGCATGTATTCAATTAGTTCACCTATGGGGACAATTACCCCTCACAAAGTTAGAAAGGAGACTTACCTCGCTCCGAAGATTCATAACCGGCCTCCAAGCCCTTTCGATGACTCCAATTGATGCACAACGCCCCAACACTATCCAAATAATGGGAAAACCAATGAAAATTCACTCTAATACTTGTAACAATTCAAATTACATAAATTCCCAACTCCACTCGAAGAATTGACCAAAATGCCCTCGGGCCCACATGCCTGGATTCCAAAATTTCTTGAAGATAAATTCTACACGTAGTCTTGATAACTCAAATATATAATTTACTCTAATTTTCATGCTCAAATTCGTGGTTAAAAATCCAAAATATCAAATTCTAGTTTTCTTCCAAATCCCATAATTTTCACAATTTGCTACACTTAAATCCGAACTTAAACCATGTATTTAACTTGAAATGAGTTGGAATGTCTTACCTTGTGATCCTTGAAGAAAACCTCCCCTTGAATCTCTCTACAATCGCCCACACCAAATGAAATTAGGAGAAGAATGGCCAAATTTCCCATTCTAAACACTGCACTGGCTCCAGCCTTTTCGCACTTGCGGTGCAATAGCCGCTCTTGCGGCTCCGCACCTGCGGAATTTCCATCGCAGGTGCAGCTCTACTCAACCCAGCAGCCCCCCGCTTCTGCGATCCTCCTTTCCGCATCTGCACCCTCGCAGGTGCGGACATACCCTCGCACCTGCGCCCCAGCCCGCATCTGCGTCTCTGTCACGACCCAAATTCCTACTCAGGTCGTGATGGCGCCCAACACCAAAATCAGGCAAGCCAACACTTGTTACTAACGTAATTACTTAAACGAATGAGATGTTCAAGTAATTATCCAGTTTTAATTTAAGCAGTCCTTAAATGAAAGTGAGGAAGTGAGGCAAAGTGATTTAAGGTAACTCAAAAATCATTTGCCAGCATAATACTAGTGAATCAACTACGTGTGCCAAGACCTAGTGTCACAAGTCCACAGGCAACTAGTGGAATATACAAAAATACACAAAATAGATGTACAACTGTCTGGAAGGG
>ML452571.1:0-52271 GCA_005239535.1 Nicotiana rustica | reverse complement strand
GGACCTAATTTCTAAGAGTAGTGGGAAGTGCTTATAGTTTAAAAGAGTGTTGAGTTTGAAAGAGTTCTGAAATAACAATTTTTGAAAAATGACTCCAGAGAACAATGTAAGAATTTTACAAAAGAAAAATAGTTTGCAAAAGGGAAAGAAATAGGCCAATCACAACTCAGCAAAGGTGCAGGGTTCAAGAGACAAACTCAACAGGGGAAAGGGAGTTGGGTACAAGTAATTCACATGTTAGCAATAGAATAAAGTTACAGATTCACATAGTTACCACATAGTTGACACAAAGCAATCATAGATTAATAGGATCAGAATTATATAACATTTAGAAATCAGATGGAGGGATACATGTTGCAGCATGAGAGGCTAAATAGGGGATGAGAGCATGTAACAGTAGTCATGTTGAGATAAGAAACATTAACCTATAGACAAATAATCATACTAGTGACATAAGTCTCACATAGAGTCACACAGGAGGAACAAGAGACATATTAGACTGATAGGAAAAGAGGAATAGCAGGGATATGCTAATTACACCAGACTCAAATAATTATAGAGAATCACATGAGAAAAGTGGAGTACTTATTAGACTAACAAAAGAGAAAGGACATTATAGAATCGTGCTAATTACATGGTAGGCAGTAGAACCACAAGATAAAGCACCAAAGGAACAACATGTATATAAACAAGAATTGAAGCATATCGTGTAGAGACACTATAAAATTAACTTAGAGACATACCAGCTGATTGATATAGAATAGCAAGGTGCAAAGAGATAGAACAACAACAATAATATGCAGAACAAAGGAGCAACAGAGTAGTAATGTGCAGAAGCAAAAGAGCAACAAGGATTACTCAGTGTGTTTGTGTGTGCTATCAGTGTCAGTGTGTTTTGCAAAGAGAGAATGCATATTATATATAGTTGAAAAGCAAGTAGTAAATAAACTAAAAATCAAGTCAAGTAGTAATTGAGGAACTCGAAATCAATTAAATCAGGAAATTAAGGCAAGTACTCCCTTAAGCCAAGAGATTTGATTCAAACGGTAAGAATCAGTGATATATAAGGCAAGAAGAATCAATACACGATTAATAAGGAAAGGATCAATGTAGTTCAGTAATGGTAACAACTTAGAATCAGTAAAGTGAGAATCAGAAGCCTCCCTTAATTAAGGGAGTCATCTCAAACGGTAAAGAAGAGGGAGCAAAATAGGGAAAAGAATTCACATAGCAAGAGCAATTAAGGAAACAATTTGAACATGGCAAGCATAGAGTAAGTAATTGGGACTAGTTTCAGAAGTTTTAATTAAGGAAACAATATCAAGAATCAGTAAACATTGTAATCGACCACACAATAAGGTAGGAAAATAATTCAGAGGCTGGAAATCAGTAAAGGGTATCAATCCCCAGAGATTAGGGATCCTAAATTAGTACCAATTCAGGAAAAGCCTCATATATTTAAGGAGATATTGGGAATCACCATGGTATCACTCATAGTCATTCAAAAATGTCAAAATAAGCAGTGATTTGAATAGGATAAACACACATTAGGCAAGAAGCAGTAGAATCAAAGACCAACAACATAGGAAAGTTAATAATCACAAATAATCAGGGATTACTCATGGGAAACAGATACACACACAAATCGGAGGGACAAATCAGTAGAGACATAATCAGGGTTAGAACATAGTGTTAAAACTAAAGTTTTAACATAATAAATCATGATTAAAAGTGATAAAACGTCTAAGAATATGAGAAAATCACTTGAACCTTGAGAAATCGTTTGAAGAAAAGTTTCAGAAACCCTAAGTGAAGAACTTGTTTAAAAATGGAAAAGCTTTTTTGAGAAAAAATGTAATAATACTCGTAATAAACCCAGATTCAGTGTATATCTAAGTAAATCGGAAGGTTTTAAAGATTAGGGTTTCAGAGATATCGAAAATAGTGGAAGAACCTGCTGTGAAATTCAAAGATCGTGGCGGATATGGCATGGTCGCGTCAAAAATCCATCGTAGAGAGCCGGAAAACCAACCAAGCAGGAACCCCAGTAACCGTTCAGGCGTGGTAAAGACCACTGGAGGTCTCAGAGATGGAGTAAACCGGAGAAAGGAGGCGTCATGGTGGCTGGTAGTCGAAAAGGGTGAGACTGAAGGTGGCCAGAGAGATGGTGGAGGCCATCGGAGAAGAAGAACCCGAAAGTTTCTAGAGAGAGGAGGAGAGGAAGAGACGAGAAGAGAGAGAATTGGTCTTGAGAGAACGAGATGGGTCAAGGGGAGTTGGTTAGAGTTAATTAAGGTAAGTTTTAATCTGGACCGTTGATCAAAATTGATCAACGGTCAGGATTTGACAAGATCTAGGTCGGGTCTGGGTAGGATTTGGGCTTGGGTATTTAATTGGGTTTGGGCTGAGTATTTAATTAAGGCTAGTTTTTAAATAAAAGTTGGCTAGATATTAAATACCCAAAAAAATAGATAAATAATTAAATAAACAGCCAATAATTATTAAAAAAATAAAATTGAGTTAAAATAAATGAAATTAAGGTAATTAAATAATATTAAATATAAAATAACTAATTATCGAATTAAAATAACATAAAGTGTGCAATTGGGTTATAATTGAAAAATCATTGTAATTACAGCTAAATAATGCCCGATTGGCTAATTTATGAAATAATTGAATCCTAACAGATAAAAAATGATTAAAATGACATACCAAGCTGGAAATATTTTAAAATTATTTATAACATAATTTAAGATCAAGTATTTAAGTATAAAATATCAGACAAACATGAAAATAATTTAATAAAAATATGGAAAAAATAGGAAAAAATATTCATTATTACAAAGAGTGGTTTTGAAAGCTTATCTGCAAGTTTGAAAAGAATTTGAGGAAATATTGGGTATCAATAGGGCTCACGTTTTATCGGGGAACATCTGAAATGATTAGATTGATCCACCTGGGAGATACCCTGCTTTCATAATCGTATCTCACAACATCCCAATGTGATTAAGCTTGCATGGGTATTTTAATCCTGTCCAATTCATGAGATCCATTTCTTTTCCTCGTCAGATCATTACTCAATCAAAATCCTAAACGTCATCCTTTGTCTATAACAGTTACACCCTCAACCTATTAACATGGCATCATTCCGTCTCTTCTACATGTTATTAGTCTTATATTCCTTTGAGTTCATTCAGGGTATAGTGAGCTTTTTATAACTTAGAGAAACCATATGCTCTGCTTGTTTTCATGGGCTTAATCCTGACGACTTGTTTATTTTGTTATAGCTTGCGACCTACACATCTCTATTTATATTACTTGTATCCTTTCAACTTGTTTGCATCATAAATTTGCTTATGCCATATTGGGAACGTCCAGCGAGACATCACATCGTCTCTAAATCTTTTTTTTATTCTCTTAGTCAGGACTTTTGACGCCTAGACCATAGGCTAGAAGATCATTCCTGGATACTGAATTCCCGCGCTTTTAGCCTTATATCCAAAGTATGGACTATTCATAACCTCCTACGTTTGAGTATCGTGTATATTGTTCATTTTCATCTTTCTTAGATTAAAATCTAGCATCACATCTTCTATCCCCTTCATGACCTCCTTTCCACATAGGTGTAGTTCATATTCACAACTTGGAGCTCTATTAATACTTGCACCTCTGGTGCATACATAATTTGGTAGGAGCTTCATACTGACTTCTTATGAGGCTGGTACTTTTCTAACTGGACCTCTGATATTAAGAGTGATTCTGCCATGTTCTCAATCACTATGTTCATAATTTTCTGGGTTTAATAATCAAAGTCCTGATTGACTTAGTTGATGTAACTCTTTAGTTTTCTCTTCCTTCTGATCAGCCTTTATGCTTAAGCTATCTTCCGATCTGCGGCTTTTGGTGTTACTTTAGCCTTCCATGGACGCTATGGAATATACATGATACAATCATCTAACAATTCAATCCTTTGTCCATGACCTGAACTATTCTTTCTTTTAACTTACACCGGAGTCTTCTACGACTGTATGATTGCCAACATAGATGCTGCATGGATAATACTTTGAAATCGTAATTGCATTCATAGCGTAACTAACTTTGGAGCATTGATTGAATAACTTCTTTCGTTCCATATTAGCTTTCTTTCAACGTAAGCTATTACTTTTCCTAGTCTTTCTGCCCTCTTGTTGCGTCCATACTTAGCTTATCTTAGTGCCCACATTGGCCAGAGTTTTCATACAACTCGTGTGATCTCGAATATTAATTTTAGTTTTACTTCCCATTCATTAGCCATGGAAGGTGCCACTTTCCTTTGGAGTGCTTACAATGTGTTTGCGAGACTGTTGTTACATGACTATTCCCTCTTTAGGTTGTTGTGCTTAGGTTGAAGCCTTCTTCCTTATCTCCTCAGCTAGTCTTTCATTGTAGTACATAGGGAGAAATCTTGACTCTCGTAAAGCTATGAGCTTATTACGGACCTTTTTGATATCTTTCCTTGCCTCTAATCATCCTTAGTTATTTACCTTTGTGCCCTTGTGCTTGTAGGGTTGCTTCTGAACTGATATTTTAACTGCCTTCCTAGTGGCATTTTCTTTTATCCCCGTAGCACTCATACGGTACCTTTAACTACCCCGACTCCTATTTGAATATATCTCAAGTATTATAATGATATTATTGCGAGGTTGAATTCTCCATGTTGGGGTTTACTACATTTATCTTGTATGATCTCCTGATTTGTCTGTAACTTCTTGTCTAGTCATGACTAGTCTCATCCTGAATCAACTACTAACTACCAGTCGACCCATTCTTATATCCATATTCTGTGTAATCTTTCTTGGGTTATTTCCTTGTCTTAACTTACCTCACGTACTTGCTCCTTATCTATCAATAACATCCCGGGCATGAACCTACTTCCTTTTCTTGACGTTGTGCTTACATAACGTTCTGGAATTATAACATAACTCTAACATTTGGATAAGTACAATCTCATCCTTTCTCATTTTTTTATCGCATTCTTCCTTTACCATTCCATAATTACTAGAACCCCTTAATTCTGACTTAATGCCACATCACTCCATATTCCCCCATTTAGGGGAGTACTAATATTTAGTGCTACGATGATCTACGTATAATTGTTTTACCTCTTCATCTTTGGCATCTTTTCACATCATCGATGACTCGCTTTGCGGTATCCTTCTATACCAAGGATAACAAATTTCCTTACTCACGAGGAAAACACCTAGTAACTGGCACATATAGTCCCTTAGTCTTAACTTTGCTCACATTGCTTGCTTTAGGAAAGCATCTTCCTGAATGACCATTCTCTGAATACCTCATGAATCTTCTTCTATGGTCCATTCTATTGCCGGAACGCAAATCTAAAAATCTCATGATGCTGACTACTATTATATCACTTAGCCCCTAATTCATGTTTAGCTTATCTTGTTCACCAGTCCATACTGATTTCTATTACTCTGGGGATTAAATCTCCCTTCTGGTAGTCGTGTTGGAGTTACGAACTTATTTCTTGAAATGACGATATGACTTTATGGCCTATGCTCTTTTGTTGTCTCAAGGACTGGCTCCTCTCGTCTTTTTCTTAACTTGACTATATATACTATAATACCGTCATTTACCGTTGTCTTCTATGCATCACATCTTACTCATAACGCTTCATTAACTCTCCTTTCATTTACTGCTAACATTTATGTCTATCACTTTATTTTGAAAATTTCAATAGGACATTCCTTTGTTTTTAGCTCCCCTTGCTCCATCTACTAGCTCTTCGGGTTGCCTAATATTCTTTCTTTACTAGGGACGAAGCCATACTAAGGTAACATTTATCCTTTCAAGGCTTCCAGTGCCCTCTTTTCTTTTAGTACTCATATTTAGCTGTATTATTATAGAGTATACCATCCGGTATCTCACAAGGAGATTTCGTTAGCATATTTAAAATAACCTTCGAAAATGTCAACTAACGCAAGCAATCCAACCATCATTTTGGGTTACTCTAACCCCAGCCGATTCCTGTTATTCGTCCTTCTCTTAACTATTTCTGTCAGCTCCCATAGAGCACAATTGAGATGGGTGTGACTAATTGTACACAACTTTGTTATAATTGAAGGTATCTCGAAATGCTTATATTTCTCTACTTGAAATGTAAATACTATTAATCTTCATTAACTGGGTACTTCGTACCCTTCTTCACCTTGCTTCTCCTATTAGCTGAAACTTGTGTCTACCTTCCGATTCTCTTATTCCTTTTTACCGTAAGAGTGGATAGACATTCATGCCTTAGGGATCCTTATCAAGAAACTTACACGTCTTAGTACACACATGATCTACTGAATACCTCAAATTTATCCATCATAAGCATGATGAAAAAATCGAGTTCCTCTGACTCAACTCTTCCACAACTATATCTCTTATCAACCGTCTTTCTGGATGTAGGCATCGTTGTATTATGAATAAGATGGAGTTATGAAATTGAGTTCTTACACTTGAGCTCTATGACACGATCTAGAGTAAGAAGAAAGAGTGATAGTCCTAAATGCCCTGTAGCCTCCTGCTTATAAGTGTGGTGCACGACACACCCATAAACAAGACTCTACTAGACACGACTTGTAGACTCCCTAGGACAGAACTGCTATGATATACCACTTTTTTCACGACCCAAACTGATGGGCAGCGACGGGCACCCAGTACTTTACTCAACCGTGTACTAACGTACATATGTTTCTTATTACATCATAATATACTCATGACATACGGGACTAATAGGCCAACATAATCATTTAAAAACTCCAAAAGGCCATACAAGTATTCGAATACATGACATATGTCTACAAGCCTCTAAGAGTACATAAGTATCATAAAGGTCGGGACTGAGCCCCGCCATACTAATCAATACATGTCCTAATTATACTGACCAAATAAGCAACTCCGGAGCAAATAGAGCGCACCAACATCTTCCGCTGAGCTGATAGCCTACTTGGAAGGCTCTCGACCATTCTATCAGGACCTGCGGGCATGAAATGCAGCGTCCCCAACAAAAGGACGTCAGTATGAATAATGTACCGAGTATGTTAGGCATGTACTGAAAGTTGAAACTGAACTGATAATATAGTAACTACAAGTAACTGGAAGTCAAAGATAATCTAAAGATATGCTTACTTGCTAATACTAACTCAACTCTCTCAATATAGTAAGTAAAATAGCTGTCCGGCCCTATAAGGCTCGGTATATATATATAACTGCTCTGCCGTAGTAGGCTCGCTCATAGGCGCTCGACCATACTAGGCTCTGTATCTCGGCCAACTGGGCTCGCTCATAGGCGCTCGACCACAGTAGGCTTAGTATATATACATAACTGCTCTGGCATAGTAGGCTCGCTCATATGCGCTTGGCCATACCAGGCTCTGTATCTCAACCAACTGGGATCGCTCATAGGCGCTCGACCACAGTAGGCTCGGTGTATAACTTACCACCTGATCAGAGGTTGCCCAATAGGCGCCTGCCCATCGATTATAGCTCGATGGTAATGAAAATACTGTAATACTGTATATATAGACTCTGTGCTCTCTTGACTGAAAAAGGAGAAATACTCAATTGAATTTGAGTCTCGATAAGGTGATTACTGTAACTTGCAAAGTTAGGAAAATATACGTAAGGAATAATAGTGCACTAAGGAAAGAACCCTTGAATCGTTGTATGTTGTATGCAATATGAGTAGTAGATGCAAAATAAATATAATGAAGCAGAAGATCACTAAAATATAGTAGTAGAAGATAATAGACAATGAAACATAAGTTAATGACCTCGATCTTAAAAAATATATTAGACACCTTAGTATCTAATCATTGTCATGGCTAAACTGTGATCCTAAATAAATGATACCACACAAATTGCTATTGAACGGTGCCTATAAGACAAGCATAATAGATGTTATGGAAAGGTCTTACAACAAATCATGTACTCAAGGCCATAAGATAGTGGAAACTCCAAGAGAAAACGAACACCAAAATAAATTTCAAGCTAATATCTTCACATGAGCAAGTAGATAACCTTTTGTTGAAAATGCAGTGCGGATGAAAATGGACTATTTTTCTCGTTTCATTTGTATCGTATAGATCATGCCAAAAAGAAAGAAGGGATAGCCTTAACATACCTGCAGCAGTAGAGAAATATTCGTATGATATTCTTAGAAAAGAATTGCCCCGTACTCCCTTATAATCGCAAAATCCCGTTGCTATTACGTAGTATAACTTCGTATGAAATCTCACGTTTTTGAATTGTTGAAGATCTCTTGCGACATACATGACAATTTTAAGAGTCACAATCCTTTGATCCTTTTGCTGCCACGTTACAATATTTAAACTTATCCAAATTTTCACCCCTTCTCCTTAATTAATAATTTTGTTTTTAATTTCCCATTAATTCAATAATTAACCAATTACCCACATAATTAAGAATTATCTCAAATTATTTATAATACTACTCATTGTTAACACACTTTATACAACTTACTATAATGGTCATGTGGTACCTTGCATGGTACTAGTCCAAAAATACCGTATTTCTTTTAGCTCGGGCCGTATTTGATCCCAAAATGTCAAACTTTGACGAAATTCATTTTTTTTGATTTTTATAACCCTTTCTCCTCCACGAATTTACTAATCACATGTTTAAAATAGCATAATTCTTATAATCTCAAAATAATCCCATTCTCGCACTTATGTTGATTAACTTACGACAAAACTTTAACGTACGAAAATGCGGGATATAATATCTCATTTCCGAACTTTCATCAATTTACTTATGGCATACTTTTACGTACGAAAAACTGGGGTGTAAAAAGAACGCAGTCGAAAGCCCCATCTAACACTGCAAGGTAAAGTAGTAAAGGTCTACCTGGCTCGGGTGGTACTAGGACTGGTGGTGTTGACAAGTACTCCTTAATTCTGTCGAAGGCTCTTTGGCAATCATCGGTCCATTTGGTCGCGGCATCCTTCTTCAGCATCTTGAATATAGGCTCACATATAACTGTAGACTGTGCTATGAACCGACTGATGTAGTTAAGTCGTTCCAAGAAACTCATCATATCTTTCTTGTTTCTTGGCGGTGGTAGCTCTTGAATGGCCTTGACTTTTGACGGCTCCAGTTCTATCCCTCGACAATGAACCCGAGCAGCTTACTGGCAGGACCTCGAATGCACACTTCGCGGGATGCAGCTTCAGATTATAATTTCGCAACCTATTGAAAAACTTCCTCAAGTCTGCTATGTGATCAGTGGCTTTCTTGGATTTGATAATGACATCATCCACTTATACCTCAATCTCCTTGTGTATCATATCGTGGAAAATGGTAGTCATAGCCCTCGTATAGGTGGCCATTGCATTTTTCAGGCCGAACGACATCATCTTGTAGCAGTATACTCCCCACGGGGTAATGAAAGCCGTTTTCTCAACATCTTCCTCATCCATCCAGATCTGATGATAACCAGCAAAGCAAATCATGAATGACTGTAGCTCATGCTTGGCGCAATTGTCAATCAGGGTGTGTATGTTAGGCAAAGGGAAGTCGTCTTTCGGACAAGCCCGGTTGAGATCCCGGTAGTCGACACAGACTCTGATCTTTCCATCTTTCTTTGGTACTGGCACGATGTTGGCTAACCATGTTGGATACTCCACAACCCTGAGAACCTTAGCGTTGATCTGCTTGGTGACTTCTTCTTTGATTTTCAAGCTCATGTCAGACTTGAACTTTCTGAGGGTTTTCTTCACCGGCAGACACATTGGATTGGTTGGCAGTTTGTGAGCCATAATGGATGTAGTTAGACCGGTCATGTCATCGTATGACCAGGCGAATATATCCTCATATTCCTTCACAAATTTTGTGTACTCTTTCTTCTCTGATGGCGACAAGCGAATGCTGATTCAAGTTTCTTTGACATTTTCTGAATCTCCCAAGTTGACAATTTCGGTCTCGTCCAGGTTGGACTTAGTTCTGTTCTCAAAATTCTCGACTTCCTTGATAATCTCGTTGGGTACATCATCTTCTTCTGAATCAATATCCGTTTGTTGTGTTGTCTCGTTGCATGTCACAGTTTGTGTAGATAAAGTAGTGAGAGAAAAACAACAGTAATAAATATTGATTCATAAAACTTAAAAGAGTGTTTTCGATAAATTGAATAAATGTTTTTGAACATTGAAGATCTTATTGCGGGAATTGAAAAATGGGAAAAGAGAATCATTTAGTAAAAACAATGAACAATGCTTGTTTTAGCCTTGCTACCCGAGGCTCGTCGGGCTCTGGCTGTTCTGACAGTTCAATTCTTGAGATAAGCTCCTCTGCTCACGGCCTGTATGGAATGGCTTACCTCCCCCTCCTCCTCGAGAATAACACAACAATTTATGTCACTGTCTTCCAGGAATAAGTTCGTCATTGCTGTAAGTGCCTCTTTTACATCTGACCCATAGACGATGCCAGCCTGATGAAAGGTCTGCTTTAGAAGCGGTATCAGATGTTCCAGTGGGTAGTAAGGACCACTCCATGGTGGCGACCAGCTCCTGAATTCTTCCCAAGTGTAATCGTATCCTAAACCGAAAGTGGTGCCATGTTTCTTGAGATTTATGGGTTTTGAGATCCCTTGGAGGTTCTTGTCGAGCCCTTTACATGGCTCATACCCTCGCCAATTCATCATGCTTGCAATCTTGCTATCCCACCATTTGTCTTTATCTATGGCATTGACCCGCTCGATGTGGTGATAAGTCTCTCCACCTAGCTTCCTTCTTCCCTCGATGGCTGGAATAGTCTGGCGACTGTAAATAGGGTTGCTATCGTCGCCATGAATGATCACTTCTTGATGGTTCCATTCAAACTTCATTGCCTGATGTAGCATTAATGCTACAGCCCCAGCTACATGTATCCATGGCCGTCCCAATATCAGGTTGTAGGAGACTGGTACATCTATTACTTGAAAATCAACCTCGAACCAAGTTGGTCCCATCTGCAGCCACAGACTAATCTCACCAATGGTGGACCTCTGAGAACCATCGAAAGCCTTTACATTGATTGTTCCATCTTTTATCTCGTGCAGCCCTTTGCCCAATTTCTTGAGTGTTATCAACGAACAGATATTGAGATTGGATCCTCTGTGGTGATGAAATAGTCTTCGCATTGCACAGTGATGTGCAGTGCTTTGTTGTGACCTAGCCCTTCAGGTGGCAACTCATCCTCGTGGAAGGTAATCTTATGACTTTCTAACACTTGGCCTACCATATTGGCCATTTCCCCGCTAGTGATATTATTCGGCATTTACGCTTTGCTCAGCACTTTCAACAAAGCACTCCTATGTGTCTCGGAATTTTGTAGCAAGGAAAGGATGGACATCTGAGCTGGAGTCTTGTTCAACTAGTCGATGACCAAATACTCCTTGGCCTGTACTTTCCTCCAAAGGTCATCCGGACCTGTCTCGATAATGGGTGGCATGTTTGAAGTCTGCTTGCTTGATTCAGCCAAATGTTCAGGGGTGTAGACTCTACCAGTTCTTGTCATACCCTATGTTGAGGAAGCTTCTTCAGTCTTGACTTTGCCGTTCCTTCTTGCCTCGGCTACATAGTCCCATGGTACATTTTTATAGAAAGGTGGCGTGGTTGATATTGCCACTGTAATTGGCGGGGCTACCCTCACTTCGAACGGATCGCACGCCTTAGCAGGTGACAGGACTGCGACCTCAAATGGTGCGGGTGCATTTGCCGGAGGTATGACTTCGACCTCAATTGGTGCCGGTGTCTTGGCAGGTGGCGCTGCTTCAAACTCAAGCGGTACATACATATCTATCTCAGCATCCTCAGACGACTGAATCTGGACTATGATTGGGTTGAGAGTAACCGCTGGTTTCTTTGAGTCATCGCCTTCTACGATCAACCCGATCGACCCCTTGGGGTCCCAGTCGTCTTCTATTTCAGTCAGGTGGATGCCTCCACCCTTATGGTTTGGGAGAGGATTGTTGCGGATGTTTGGAGCAGATTCCTTTACCACGATGACCTTGTTGTCAATCAAGGACTGTATCTTATCCTTCAAAGAGTGGCATTCATCGATGGTGTGTCACTTCATGCCGGAGTGGTATGCACAAGACTTGTTTGGGTTGACCCACTAGGAAGGGTTCTCGGGGGCCGCAGTAGGGATGTGGGTGACATAACCAACAACTTTTACTTTTCGTACAACTGGTAAATAGGTTCAGAGATGGCGGTGTATTGTTTTGGAGGTCTGCGATCAAAATTAGGTCGAGGTCTAGGAAAGTTTTGGTGTGCAGGGGGTGACTGATAGTGGGACGGCTGAGAATTGTAAGTGTGATAAACAGGAGCGGGTTGGGAGTATCTGGGTGAAGCAGGTTGATATGTAGGTGGTGGAGATGATTGGTAAGTTGGTGGTGGAGCTTGGTAATTTGGGGTTGGCTGATATGTGAGTGGAGGTGTTGGGTAAGTTTGGTATTTGAGTGGGGATTTGGCTCTTTGTGAAACCATCACGGCTTCCACGTCCCTTTTCTTGGACACACCACCGGACTGTAAAACCTTATTCGTAGCTTGCAAGGCTTCAAAATTTGTAACCATACCACTTTTAATACCTTATTCGATTCTTTCACTTAATTTGATAATGTCGGAGAACTTGTGGTTCTCAATCACCATCAACCACTCATAATATTGCGGGTCTTCAGTCCGGACAAAAACTTGTTCATATGTTCCTCATCTAAGGCGTTCCTGACCTTAGCAGCTTCGGATCTCCAGCGAGTAGCATACTCGCGAAACGTTTCTGTGGACTTCTTCTTTAGGTTCTGGATGTAGAACACATCCGATGCGTTCTCTGTATTGAACATGAACCTATCCATGAAGTCATACGCCATGCTTACACAATTTGACCACTTCCTGGAATCTTGGTTGATGTACCAAGATAGCGTGTCTCCTTTCAAGCTCCTCATGAACAGCTCCATGCGGATTCTTTCATCTTTTCCTACTCCAACCAGCTTGTCACAGTAAGTCCTCATATGGACCCTTGGATCACCCGTGCCATCAAACATTTCGAACTTAGGAGGTTTGTATCCCTCAGGAAGTTCGACGTCAGGTTGTATGTAGAGGTATTCATAGTTTAGCCCCTCAATTCCTTTGCTTCCCTCAACGCCTTGAACCTGGCTGGTCAGCTTCTTAAGTTCCTTGGCCAATTTCCTGATAAGCAGATCCTTTTCATCAGAATCAGGTGTGTATGTGATAGGTGGAGTGGAGTATGGCATGGTCTCCACGTAGATAGGATTGTTATGGTGGCCTGGTGCATGGGTGTAGAAATGGTCGTTTGTGGAGTTCTGAGGTTCCGGGATAAGTAGTGGAGTGTTCTTTGGAGTGTGGCAGGCATTGCATTGTGCTGGAAGAGTTTGGTTCTTTGGTGGGGTGTTGTGATGATGAGTTGTGGGATGATTTTTCTGCTTTGGGATGTTTTGAGGATGTGTAGGATTCGGGATGTTGGGGAGGTTGGCGTCTGGGTCATGGAGGGTAAATGACAGGTTTTCCAGATTCCACACTTGATCAAGCTTCTCTTGAAATTTCGACAATTTCCGTTCTAGCTGCGACACGGTTTCATTCTGAACCCGAATACCCTAGCCATCAGTGGCCTCTACCCGTTCAACCGTGTTCTCATTTCTGATGTTGCCTGAATCTTCCATTTTCTTCTTGCCTTTGTTTTTTCCTTTGGGAGGACTAGGAAGAGAAGTGGGTGGAGGGCCCCAGGATCTTGTAAGATAGGATGATGATGCTAGAGTGCACGAACTAACCTTTGGGGAGGGGAATAATAAAAGAGAAAATAAAGAATAAAGTAAAAACAAAAGGTATCCAAGTCAGTGAGGGTTATGAAAAGTATTGTCGTATTTAAACACATAATGCGGGAATTAAAACGCGTCCTACTTTGGGGAACCTCGTTGTGCCCGAGGTAGGCCTAGCGACAAATTGATTTGGACAACTTAAAATTCTAAATGCCTCATCTCATTGATAAAAAAAATAGACGCAAAAACGTCACCAAATAAGCAGGAAGTAAAAGTCACTAATGGCTATTGGCCTTATTACATCAATAAAAAGGAAAAAGGAAAATCCTATCTATTTGGTCCCAGAAGGACCTTCCCCAGACTCAGCGTCCTTGATTCCTTCGAACAGCTTCCCCAACTCGCGAAGTCCCAGCAGTAGGTATGCTCTGGCTAGATGCCCACCTTCGGTCCCTTCAGCCTTTTGACAGTCTTCAACCCTTTTGATGAATTTTCCTTCCAGCTCGACTATGCCTCGCTCTAAGTATCCTAGCCTCTTGTTGGTACTGATGGCCACGTCTTTCCATTCCTCAATCAGCTTCTTGTTGGAGTCATGTATTTCGCGGTGCTCGCTCTCGCATTCACGGATCCTTTTGCGTAGTTGATTGTACTTGACCTGTGCCTCGGCTTTCTCATCTATGATCCTGTGACCTCGGACGAACCCTGGCCTGCCATCCCAGTTGTCTTCTAACCACCCTGAGTAGAAAGGTGTACAACCTGCATGATATCTGTCCGGCTCAATTGTGTTTTTCTTCATTATGATCTTACAGTGCCACATGTGTTGGGCTTGGAACTTTTGAGGGCTATCATCATCTTGAAAGTCGGCTCGAAAGTGGCTCATCTTGTCGACCCTTGGTATAATCTTCTTTCTACCCGCTTGTGTCATAACCCGGAGAGGGACGTAAGGATATGTTCCCCTTAGGCTATTCAGTATTAGGAATGGTGTATCTCTGGATCGGATGACGAATTCGGCTATTGGAAACCACTCGAACATCCACTGTACATGTTCCTCCGTCAGATTATCGAAGAACTCTACCTATTCTCGGGCAGTTTCGGGCTGAGCAAATCTGTCGGGAAGGTACGTTATTCGCTTTGAGTGATGGAAAGCGATGTGTTCATCCCATGCCCTTCGTGGAAATTCTTTCCGGCAATGGACCTTTTGGAGATGTTCTAAGAACCAGAGTTGTAATACCAAATTGCAGCCTTTGAAGTGCTTAGCTCCCTTTTGACAGTGCTCTAAGGCTCGATAAATGTCTGAAATGATCATATGGACGATGCTGAAGGTCTGTCCATCGATTCCCTCCATTAGGGTCTTGGTTACCATAGCCAGCCTAGTGTGGATTCTATCCTTCTTTGTCGGAAATACAATCAGACCTAGGAAGCAAACTATGAATACGAACACCCTACGGTGGATGTGTCCCAAAGAGGTGATGGATAATTCATCATGGAAGGTATGGTATGACTTGCTGTGACCATACCTTTCGTACAAATATTCGAAAGGAATGTATGACTACTTCAGACATTCTAACCCCGCATTCTTCTTTAGACCCATCATTTTCAAGAAACCCCGGCCCCTGCGGTTCTCAGGCATCAGCAACCCAGGAGTCTCCCAAACTAAACCTGCCAGTCCTCCTATTTCCTCCAGCAACGGTGTCATTTTGACGTCCCCAAAACGGAATACGACTCTTTTGCTATCCCATAATAGAGTGGCAGCCTCTATCAACATTTTGTTGGGTTGAATGTCACTGGAGTGAAGGTCCTCCCACAAGTTTAGAAGTTTTGGGTGAATGTTGGAAACCATGCCGAGTCTGGGGACTTCGTGCCTCATATTTCTGCAAGACAAACAAGGTTAGACCCTGACCTCCCACCAGACTAGACTATTTAACATCAACGATTATAGTGAAGCATTTAATTCTCCAAATGAATGCACAGAACGTGATGATGTCTGTTTGGGTTTATGGAAACCCAATGGACTTTTGGACAAGGCTATCTTAAAGGCTATTGTGCGGACAACACGTTAGCCTGGATAGGTTTGACCATGATGCATGAAGCAGTATAGTGGAATAAGGTTTTCTATGGGGTTTTAGACTGGTACCCTTGAGCAGACAACTCAAGGGGAAAGGCACAGAACCGTCGGCTGCACCGCTGATCGACTAGTTTTACCGCAAATAAGCCTTTTCAAATTTACGGCTGATAATATAGGAAGGGCGCAACCACTCATCAAGCGTTGCTATAGGATTTTGTTTGGAACTAGTGGATTATGAATGTTGGATCATGCATATATCAATAAACAATAAACATGTATTAACGTATTTGCACGTTATGAAAGCAGTAAATACAACCGTTTATAATTTAAGAGAAAGGAGACAAGAAAGATATATCGGTTACTTTTGAAGAAAAATTAAAAGCTTAAAGGAAATAACCAAGTAATGGCACATAGGAAGAGGTACAAATTCACAAAGCAATTTGAAATGGTAATGGCATAGATATCCCCAGCAGAGTCGCCATGCTGTCGCGCCCCCTTTTTCCTCCAAGAACTCCTTTTGGGGCCGGTTAAAAGGGTTCATGACATTGGTTGGTAAAACTCGTTCCTTTTGGGAAAGGGGTTTGAATGTTTTGAAGAGTCGCCATATAACGATTTAAAGGTGCGTTAGGGAAACTATTGGGGTTCATTTACAACTAAGTTTTGATAACCAGAGACATGGTATGGGCTTGAAATTATCCTAAGGGGAAGGTGTTAGGCACCCCTCAGGATCCACAAGTGTGGTTCCCGGCCAAATAGCATTTGTGAATTTTGTACAACTAGCAAGTAAACAAATATTGTCCAAATAGTAGGGGATTTCAATATGAGCACACATATGTTTAAAAACAGTTGATAGGGAGGCAGATTTGCAAAAGGGTTAGAGTATAAGAATGTATGTAGAGTACAAGTCTCCTAGGTTTGTTTGTAATATGGATCATTATCAATGCAATACCCGGTATGACACTCCTCAAAGAGGGGCTACACATGGTATTAGCGCACCAGTCATCATATCCATATCTACCCTTTCCCACCCCGTGAAGGTAGCTAAAATGAGTGTTGGTCACGACCTCTATTGCATGTTGTTACCCGTCTCTTCTTATTAGTCCCGGAGGAGTTTAGGACTCCTATCCTATAAAGGAGGTTCTAGGCAGACCCTCAGGTTTTAAAGGTAAAATACTAAGGCGACATATTGAAAACAAAGAGGACTGCGGATAGGGGTAACACATAAACAGGAAAGGCCCAAGTACCTCCACAAATAATGCACAAAATTAGCATGACTCAAACACAGTTAAGGTCTTGGTTTAAATTCAGATCCTAAAACATGGTATCTAAGTGATAACAATATAGAAACAGATTTATTGCACAACTCAAAGAGGAAGTCCTAATCAGTTTGCCTACTGATTTTAAGCATGCTGATAATTAGACAGTAATCACAAGAGGACAGTTCCAATTTTTATTGTTTAGGTTGCTTACCTAAGGCTTGTCTAGGCGTAGGATCATATATGATAGTCATCAGAGGTGTTAACAATTTTAAAGCTGTTATACCTAAGAGCATGCAGTTCTAAGTGTTGCAAAATATACAGAAATTCATTACCATTTGTTAAAGCGAAGTGGACTGTTTCATATTCACTAATTAGACTGAGTGTAATTAGGCGAGTATGATCCTAGAACATGATATCTAATGCAAGGATGATTCACACACGAAATCACTAAAGCATGATTTCTAAATGCACACCAAATTATGCACAACATCAAAATAGGTAGAGGTGACAGTTCGTTTTTAATGTTGTTTACCTAGAGCAGGATTTCTAAGTGCGGCACATGGTTGTAGCATGATGATTGCATGAATAACAACTTATGTTAACACATTTATCCTAGGACAGGATTTCTAGATGAGAGTCAGAATAGGAAGAATCATATGGTGACATTTTATGTTAATGTTATTATTTGCCTTTGAGACAGGATTTCTAAGTGATGATGGGATGCTGAAAAATAGTGCATATGAATCCTAGGGAACATGGCATCTAATGCATGGCATGATTTGTGTGTGTTATTCCTAAACATGAATTCTATTGCGCATATAGGAAAGTAAACCTAGGAGCATGGTTTCTACCCTTGACTATACTACAACATACATATTACCCTCCCTTTTCACTATCCAACCCCAGAGTTGTTTACAAATAATGATTACATACCATTGAGCATGAATTACATAATTTAAATAGAAAAATAAGAAGTTATCTATAGAGAGCCTGCAATATAGGCCCAGATCTCCATGTCCTTAATGCCAAAATAGTGTTTCATAGCCTTTCTCATAATCTGGGTGTGTCAAAGTTCTCTAAGGAGCTCAAGGGATCCCGGAAAGTGCTCACACCCAGATTTGATAGCCACAATAGAGTAAGTGAAGTGTGGAATGGCCAGCCTTAGTGTGTCAAATTCCAGAGGGAGCTCAGGGGTCCCAAAGCAATGCTCACACAAAGGGGGCAGAACTTAAGGGGTCTAAGAGTAAAGTGAGAGTGCTTGATATAGTTTTGAAAAAGGTTGAGTAAGAAAACAGTTTTGAAAAAAAGAGACTTCATTGAAATGATTTTATAACTAAAAGTTTAACCACTGAAACAGTTTGAAAGAGTAGAAACACCAATCTCAGGATCAAAACATGTTCAGCATCACACAATGAACCAAGAACATCCACAAACAGGGGTAACGGAATTTGAGGGACAAGTATGGAGCATGTGAGGGCAAGCATGTAGTAGGCAGAAGTATGCATAGGTACATAATCAGAAGTTCCTAAGGGGTTCAGGGAATTGGGATGCAGCATAGTAATAGTATCAAACAGCTTAAGATAATACCAGTAGGGGCATGCCTTAACCAAAGCTAGTGTACAGACATAGGCATAGAGAGATTCACATAGAAACAGATTTCACGAGATGCTGAAAATAAAGCATAACTTAACATGCTAGATGAAGTAGAGATTTTAATTACATGTTGAACAACAAAATAGTAGATAGAAGCATATCAGAAACACAATGAATTGAAGCAGCAATAGAAACATGTTGGTTTGAGAACTGGAATTTGAATTAGAACATACCAGTGAAGGAGACAGTAACATAAAGTAGGAGATATGAGAGCATAATAGTTAGCCTTGGCTTACAGCCGGCTAACTCAGAGCAATAACTATTAGCACAGAAGAGAAAGTAGAGAGTAGAAAGTTTTAGTTGTGAGATAGAGTTATTGAACCAGTCAGTTCGTGTTTTTGTTAATGAAGAGTAGTGTATATATATAGTTTGAAAATAGGTAGCAAATAAGGTAGGAATCAAAGTTAACCAGTAATTATGGGACTGTGTATCAATCCGTTTAAAATCAGCATAGATACTCCCTTAATTGAATGAGTTAAGTTCAAACGGTTAGTGGGAAGATAACAAATAAGGAATGATACCATATGTGACTGGAATATGACACATAAGGAAATAATTTCAGCACAGTACAAGTATGAGACATGCAATTGAGACTAGGTTCGGAATATTTCAATTAAGGAAATAGCATAAGAATCCATGTGACAGCATAGTCGACCAAAAATAGGCAAGGAAATAACTCAAAGGTTAAAAATCGGTAAAGAAATCCTCATAAGAGATTAGTGAGAGGTATCAATTACAGGAAATTAGGGATTCAAACAGGAGTAGTACTGATTAAGGGGAGATTACCACAAATCACTATGAATACACGGAATAAGCACACAATAGGCAAGAAGAAGTAAGATCAGAGACCCCAATAAGCATAGCAAAGTAAGAATCACATTGAATTGGGGATTCAAACTAGCACATAATACTAATTAACACAACACTATGAGCATAAATGCAATAGACAAGTAATAGACAAAAAATCAGAATCACAAGAGGATTAGTAAGGTGAAATCATAAAAAAAATTAGGGATTCGTGCAGAACATAGTACGAGTCGACAGAGTAATTCATGATATAGGCAAAGAAGTGAATAGTCAGAAATTCTAACAAGCACAGTAGGTAAAAATTGCAGAAAAATCAAGAACATACTCATAAGCAACAGACACACATACAAATCGAAAGAACAAATCAATAAGACAGCCTCAGGATTATAATGCAGTGTTAAAACTATGGTTTTAACATAATAAAAGCGATCTTAACAAAAACCATTTAAACATATGAAAAGGAATCACATGATAACCCTTAAACTTTGAGGAAATCATTTTTGAAGAAAGGTTTTAGAAACCCTAGTTGTAAGACGAAAAATCGTTTTAGAGAAAATGAAAAATTCTTGAAGAAAACATCAAAACAACTCAAAATATGTATAGATTTGTTACATATCTTGTAAAATCGAAAGTTTTAAAAGTTAGGGTTTCAAAGAGAGAACCCAGAGAGGAGTAAAACTCAAAGTTCAACCTGTTTCAACTGGAAAGTGTAAGGATCTTACTCGGACGGCCAGGGATGGCCGGAAAATGGCATGAAAGGCCATAGGTGGGAGTTGAATCACTCTAGGTTCTCTTAAGGGCCTCAGCACAGTGTCAAGCCTGCGTGGGAGAAGAGACCTGGGCTAGGAGTGGAGAAAGTTCCTGGTTTCCGGCAAGGGAGATGGCCGGAGAAGATAGACAGAGTTCATCGGAGGGGGAAGGTTCTAGAGAGAACCATAGAGAGAGACTGAGATAGAGAGACGGTGATAGAGAATGAAACGAGGGAAATGAATGGGGGGTAGTCATTATGGATTAAATTAGGTAAGGACGAATTTGGGCCGTTGATCAAAATTGATCAACAACCAAGATTTAATCAGATGATGGGTCGGGTAAATTTAGGAATTGGGCTTAGTGTTTTGGGCTAATTTAATAGGGCTGAGGTCCAAGTAAGTTAAGCTGAAATTGGAATTAAAAGTGGCCATTTGTTAAATACCCATTTAAAATAGATAAATAACTAATAAGTAAAAAATGGCTAATAATTATATAAAATGAAATTAAGGCTAAATAGATGAGATTAAGGTGATTAACTAGTATTTAAAATGCAAGTGACTAATTATTTAATAAAAATAGCACAAAATATATAGTTAGGCTATAATTGCAAAGATATTGTAATTATAGCCAAATAATATCAATTTGGCTAATTTGTGAAATAATTAAATTCTAATAGGATAAAAAATGAGATATTAGGCCAAGAAATATTTTAAAACTATTTGTAATGAATTGTTTGATTAATTATTGGATATAAAAGTACTGGATAAATTAGAAATAAATTGATAAAAATATGAGAAAATTATGAAGAAATACCAATTGTTATAAAAACTGATCTTGAAGGTATATATGCAAATTAAAAGATAATTTGAGGAAAAAATGGGTATCAACAATTACATAGTTTCTTTATGATTGCATTTCTACCTTACATACTTAGTACATCAGTAGTACTGGCATCCCTTTCTCTTGGGGGGACTCTGCGTTTTCAAGCCCGCAGGTCTAGGTAGTTCGAGAAAAGACAGACATCAGTAAGACAACATGTAGCAGACTCGAAGGCACTCCTTTGTTCCGGAGTTGCGAGTACAGTGGTATGTCCAGTTTTATAGATGGGTATGGCGGGGTCCTGACCCGTCCTTATGTTCAGTTAAGTAGTTATTCTTTGAAGGCTTGTAGACATGAATCTTGTGGCTTAAATATAGTTTGTATAGCAGTCATGTTAGGTCTTATCGGCCATCTACTTGTATGAAATCCCTGTATATAGTATATTTCTCCTTTAAAGCTTTATTTATGATTTTAGTAGTTTTTGTATGAGTATGAGATGGAAGGCTAGCGGTAACTGGTGGTTTGCGCCAGCTGGCCGTCGCAGCCCTAGGATGGGGTCGTGAAAAAAAGGCCATTGAGTCAGTAGGAACTGAAAACATTCTACCCCGAGCTGATGGGGTCTCGGGAGAAGATTTGGTCGAAGTCTCCGAGCTGACTAAGGCTGAAGATGCCTCAGCTCGAGGTGAGAATGCCTCTAAGGAGGTGGTGGATGTTGCTGTGATGGAGGGGCTTGAGATTCCTAGAGACATAGATAATTCCCCAGAAGATACACTAGGGGAATAGAGATCGGAGACTCCTCATCATTTCCTTCATTCTCCGAGGAAATGATTCGGGAAGCTCAGGCCGTGAAGACTTCTTACGTTAAAGGAGCCCATGGATAGATGGACCCTTTCCGTGGCTATTGTGTTGGGGTCAACCATGTCGTTGGTCTAAGCGACTTAGAGGTACCGAGGAAGAGCTCGGGTGAAGCTTCCTCGAGTTTCAAATTGACCAGCCAGTTTTCGGCCCCTAGTGTTGATCTGGGTTGAAATAGACGATTTTCATCATGATCCCGGAGGATGCACGAGTTTTTGCTGCCCGCGTAGGGGTGGCTAGTTACCTTCGGAGTCAGGTTACAAAGGAGGACCAAGCTCTTATGGACAAGCTGGGAGCACCTTGTCTTTTTAGCGAGGCCCAACAGGCTTTGAACCGGGTAAGCTCTTACTATCTTTGTCAATATCCATCTTTATACTTGAGTTTTTCTCTTCTTGTATAACTCTTTGTTTCCTATTTTATAGGCCTCTGTGCTTCATCACAAAGTTTTCTTTCGATCTCGAGGGGAACTAAGTCGATATGAGGCCGAAGTCCGGGGCTTACTAAGGAGAAAGACGCCTTCAAGCTTCTCAACGAGCAAAGAGAAAAGTAAATAAAGGGATTTCGTGCTGAACAAGAGCCAGCTCAGAAAGAACAAACTGACATGGACGAGCATGTAAAAACAATCTTAGATGTTAATGACACTGATTCAAGCATGGTGGATAATAGTTCGATCCCACAGGTCCAACAAAAGCTCGATATAATCGGGAAGCTTCGTGAGGAAGTGGATGTTGTGAAGGCGGATACCTTGGCATGAAAGAAAAACATGGACCGACTTGCCTCAGAAAAAGGAGTTGCCCGAGCTCAACTGTCCTCGGCTGAAATCCAACTCCAAATCATGAAAGACAAGAACTTGGTGCAAGCCAAGAAAATTGAGGAGTTCCAATCTCGGTTGGGTTCAGCAACTTCCAATCGAGAGAAGTTGGTCACAAAACTTGTAGTGGCCAAATCTGAGGTCGAAACGGCCAAGGCCGATGCAGAGGCAATTGTGGCCGTCTACCGATCTGAGGCCGAAGCCGCTCAAGCTCAAGAAAAGGAGGTTGCTGAAGTTGCTCAGGTTCGAGCTCATTGGGTTTCTGAGCATGCCAAATGCCAGTCTCGAAGGCAAACTCTCAGGAGATCCACGCTCGTGGGTTCGATCTTACTGTCGAGACCGAGAATGCAAAAGAACTTGAAGTTGAAGCCAATGCATTGGCCTCTCCCGATGATGATGATTCCGGGAGCATGAGTGGGTCCGAGAGTGGAAAAGACCCCGAGGGTGAAGATGTTGCTCCTGGAGAAGACTAGGCCCTTAGGATCTATGGCTTTCCTCTTTTTTGGATTTTTGTACAAAATATTGATCGGCCCATGCTACCCTTGTAAATAACCTTTTGACATATATATATATATATCCTTTTTATATATATATATATATATATATTAATTCTTCCTTTCTGTCTTGTCAAGTGAAATTCTGCTTCATTTTTGCATTATGAAATTTTGCTTTATTTCTGCCTTACGAAATAGTATTCTATGGTCCAGGATTTAGGAAATTCTATCGAAACCGAACTAGCATAGCCTGAGTGCTTGCTCAAACATGAGGTGAGGTAACCCTTAGGTTTTTATTTGAGTGAGGACGACCTCTCAAACTCAAGCAAAAAGTAGCCATAGACTTTTGAACTAGGTCGATATGACCTTTGTAAAAAAGAAATGTTTATGGATTTTCCCTCTTTTCGGCTTGGAAAAGTTTCCTATCATTTGTATTTATAAGATTTGTAATGCCTTAGTATGAAATAAGGAATTGTTCGAGAGTTCAAACAATTTTGTACTCATTAGAGTTTTCAAGTCTTGATATTATCGAAGCCCTTTATGATTTTGCCGAGGGTAGCCTTTTTAATCGGTTCATAAAATAATTCAAAGACATGTTTTATTTACGGAATTGGGACGTCTCTAAAACGTGTCAATTTGGGCGTAGCCTTTTTAATTCGGGACTTGCCTCTTAGGCTTATTTTACTTTGCACTTCGAGCTTTCCCGAAGTGTCAGTCCCCAAATGGGGTGGCCGTGGCCTATAAAAATCGAGGGTTGCCTTTAAGGTATTATGATCTCAATGTTTTAATAATTTGATTTCGTCTATTTTCGGATGGTAGTTCCTGAGCATGGGAGTATTTGTTCGAATTCCAGTTATGATCGTCCCTTAATCTTGTACACACAATAAACCGAGAGTATGAAATTGTAAAGTAAATTTTTTTTCTAAGACATGAGATATCTGCAAGGAAAAATACTTCTCTTAATAAATGAGTATACATGGTCATTTTTCATTCGACCGTTTGACCCTTACAATATTTACCTATCGAGACCCCGTTGTCACGAAGTAATTTCCTTGTAACAAAGTTGACATTCGTGGGTAGTTCCCCCAGTATTCAAGGTTGACTATAAAGAAGCCTCGATACTGATGAATTGTTCTAAGTTAGTACGTTCAATGGTTGCCTCGTTAAAACCTCGCCGGAAAACCCATTTGGGACAAAATCGGTCTAAGGAAAAAAGAGTGCAACGCGTGCTTTCAGACCTAAAGATTTTGTGTTGAAGAATCCATCGTCGTTCCTTATTGAACACTTGTAATGGTTCGTTTAAATATAAATGAAAACGAAAGGATCGTACCTTAGCAGTAGTATCATTTTAGGAGCAATACATTCCAATTATTTGGTAATTAATTGTCGTTCGTCGTGCCGAGCTTGTATGCTCCTTTTTCGATAATGTCGAGGACCTAATATAGTCGCTCCTAGTTTGGACCCAGTTTTCCTTCATTCGGATTTTGGGTGTTGAGCACTTTTCTTAGCACCAAGTCCCTGATGTTAAAATGTCGAAGATTGACTCTTCGATTGTAGTACCTTTTGATCCGTTGTTTTTGTGCGGCCGATCAAACGAGGGTGGATTTGCGTCTTTTGTCCAACAACTCTAGGCTCGTATTCATGGACTCGTGATCAGATTCTTCTGTTGCATATCGGAACCTGAGGCTAGGTTCCCTGACCTCGACCGAGATAAGAACTTTTGCACCATAGACTAAAGAGAACGACGTTGCCCCTATGCTAGACTTCGACGTTGTGTGGTACACCCAAAAAACCTCGGGCAATATCTCTCTCCACTTTCCTTTAGCGTTGGTATACCTCTTCTTATGATTTTGAATAATGGTTTTGTTGGTCGATTCGGCTTGTCTTTTCCCGTTGGGATGATAAGGTGTCGGTTAAATCTCTTGATCTTGTGATCCTCGAGAAATTTAGTCACTTTGCAGCCGATGAATTGGTATCCATTATCACACACAATCTCGGCAGGCATCACGAATCGACATATACTGTGGTCCAAAATGAAGTCTATGACTTCGTTTCTCTGACTTTCTCGAAAGCCTGTGCTTCAACCCACTTGCAAAAATAGTCAGTCAAAAATAAAATAAACTGAGCTTTACCTGGGGCGGTTGGGAGAGGGTCGACGATGTCCATTCCCTATTTCATGAACTGGCATAGGGATAAGACCGAGTGGATCTGCTCCCGGGATGGTGAATCATTGGTGCATACCTTTGACATTTGTCACACTTTCGAACGAACTCTTTATATCCTTCTCCATATCAATCCAGTAGTACCCTTATCTAATAACTTTGTGAACCAATGATTCGGCACCAAAATGATTTCCACAAGTGCCTTCGTGAACTTCCCTCAGCACGTAGTCAGTATCTCCCGACCAATGGTTCATCGAACATCCTTCTAAATAGCCTTCCGTCATCATACAAAGTGAACTGTGTTTCCTTTGTACGTAGAGCTCTTGATTCCTTTGGATCTGATGGAAGATTCCCGTTCTTTAGGTATTCTATGCACTTGTTTCTCATATCCCAAATAAGACTTGTAGAGTTTATTCTGGTGTGTCCTTATTCGATCACTGATCTCAAGAGTTGTACGATAGTCCCCGAGTTAAGTTCGTCATCATTGATCGATGACCCTAAGTATGCAAAAGCGTCTGCTTTGCTATTCTGCTCTCGAGGTACATGTTGTAAGGTCCATTCGTTAAATTGATGTAGAGATACATGTAGTTTATCCAAGTACCTCTGCATTCGGTCTTCTTGAACTTCGAAAGTCTTGTTAACTTGGTTTACCACGAGGAGGAAATCATGTTTGGCCTGATGACCTCTTCTCCCAAGGTTTTAGCGAACTCGAGACCTGTAATTATGGCCTCATACTCGGCCTCATTGTTAGATAATATCGAAGTCCTGATAGATTGTCTAATAATATTACTCGTGGGTGGTTTTAGAACAATACCCAGCTCGGACCCCTTCGCATTCGAAGCGTCGTCCATGAAAAGGGTCCACACCCACAATGATGTACTAAATTTTAATAACAATTCTCTTTCGACCTCGGGTACGAGGGCTAGCATGAAGTCGGCCATGAAGTCTGCCAAGATTTGAGAATTGATGGATGTTCGGGGTTGATTCTCGATATTGTACCCACTGATCTCAACGGCCCATTTGGCTAATCGACCCGAAAGTTCGGGTTTGTGCAAAATATTGCGAAGAGGTAGGTAGTTACAACACATATTGGATGAAATTGGAAATACAGTTTTAATTTCCTAGAGGCACTTATTAAAGAAAGCGCTAATTTTTCTAAGTGTGGATATCTGGTTTCGGCCTCACCTTAGGTCCGACTAACATAATAAACAAGGAATTGGGTACCTTGTTCTTCTCGAACTAGGACTCCACTTACCGCTATTTCCGAGATTGCCAAGTACAAGTAGAGTTGCTCGTTCTCTTTCGGGGTGAGAAGCAGTGTCGGGCTAGATAGGTATCATTTTACTTCCTCCAAGGTCTGTTGGCATTCCAGAGTCCATGCAAATCTACTCTTCTTTTTAAGCAGTGAGAAGCATCGGTAACTCCTATCTGAAGACCTCGAAATGGGCTATGCGCCCCGTTAGCCTTTGTACGGCCTTGACATTGTATGCGACCGTGATATCCTCGGTGGCTTTGATTTTATCGGGATTGTTCTCGATTCCCCGTTTTGATACCATGAAGCCGAGAAACGTTCCTGAGCCGATCCTGAACGTCTCTCTTCAGAGTTGAGCTTCATGTTGTACTTCCTCAGTATATCGAAAGTCTCTTGCAAATATTTCAAATGATCCTATGCTCGTAGAGACTTAACTAACATGTCATCAATATAAACTTCCATTGTTGCACCAACATTTTTAGTCTGAATGGCATTACATTGTAACAGTAGGTGCCACATTTAGTGATAAATGAAGTCTTTTCCTGATCCTCCGGGTTCATTTGTATTTGGTTGTACCCGGAGTAGGCATCAAGAAAACTGAGAATCTCATGACCGGTCATGGCATCGATCATACGATCGATATTCGTCAAAGGGAAAGAATCCTTAGGTCATGCTTTGTTCAAGTCTTTATAATCTACGCACAATCTAAATTTGTTTCCTTTTTTAGGGACTACCATTACGTTTTCTAACAATTCGGGATATTTTACTTCCCGAATGGACCCTATTTTGAGAAGTTTGGTTACCTCATCCATTATGAATGCATGCTTAACCTTGGACTAGGACCTTTTTTTTTTTACTGGGCGGAACTTCGGGTCCAAGCTTAAACGAAGGGTAGTGATGTATGGTGGGATCCCAGTCATATTGAAATGGGACCAAGCAAAGCAATCCATGTTATCTAAAAGGAATTGAATAACTTTTTTCCTAAGCTCGGGAGTTAACCTCGTGCCTAGGTATACTTTTCGTTCGGGCTGACACTCAGTCAGTATGGCTTATTCCAATTCTTCCACTGTCGATTTAGTGACGTCGAAATGAGCAGTAATTATGAAAGATCGGGGGATCCAATAATCATCGTCCTTGTTTGTCCCATGCTCCTCCAATTGGGTCGAGGCTGGCATCTGTGGTTGCTATTTGGCCTCCTATTTTCTGTTCAAATCCGATCCCTTTGCTAATGAGAGTGTCGATACCGGTATCACTTTGTCGATTGCAAACATCTCATTAGCGGCAGGTTGCTCCCCGTACATCGTTTTTACTTCTTTCGGTGGCAGGAACTTCAAACTTGGTGAAGGGTCGAAGTTACTGCCCTCATGTTATTGATTCAAGGCCTTCCGAGTAGGGCGTTATACCTCATGTCACCCTCGTTCACATGGAACTTTGTTTCTTGGACGGTCCCGGCCACTTTCACCGGCAAGATAATTTCACCTTTGGTAGTTTCACTCGCCATGTTAAAGTCGTTACGAATACGAGCTTCAGAAACAATTCGATCATGTAGGCCGAGCTGCTCTACGACCCTCGATCGAATAATGTTGGCCGAGATACCCGGATCAATCAAAACACGGCTAACTTGAATTTTATTCATAAGAACAAATATTACCAGTGCGTCCTTGTGGGGTTGTGAGACCCCCTCCGCATCCTCATCATTGAAAGACAAGGTCCCTTCTGGTATATAGTCTCAAGTCCGCTTTTCGCTCATGATCGACACCTTGGTGCATTTGAATACAAGCCCCTGAGAAATATCGACCCCTACAACAATCATGTGGATCACGTGTTGTGGCTCTACCTATTCATTCTGTCTGTTCGAATCTTTGTTTTTAGCCCGACCGCTCGAGAATTCTCGAAGATGCCTTCATTGAATAAACAGGCTACCTCCACCCTCAGTTGCCTCCAGTCTTCTGGTCTATGGACATAAGCTCCATGATATTTACATATTTTATTAGGATTTTTTGGGGCCGGATCGTTCTGTAGGGGTCAGGGCCACCTAGTGTCTTTGATCCGCTCGATGGCCGATATAATAGCTGATGCATCAACGTTGAAGTTGTATTCCGATAGTCGTGGTGCTTTTGTGGGATTGATATTTCTATCGAAACCACTCTTATTCATGAGCCCTCGGTAGCTCTGTCCTCGATCATTTCTTCGATCACTTCGAACGGGGTTGCGTCAACGACCATTGTTTCTCTGATCTCCACCGTATGGTTGATACCGATCTCTGTACAATCGTGGTTCTCTATCGATATCCCTTGAATTTTGCCGACGGGCTTGTTTGGATAAATGGACCTGGAAGGAGATCCCAACTGATCATCCTCGACCCTGATTTTTGACTGGTACCGATTGTGCACATTGGCCCAAGTTACAGCTGGGTACTCGATCAAATTCTACTTTAACTATCATAAGGCCATCAAACTTCGAATATTTAGCCCTTGAGTAAAACCCTAGACGGACCAATCATCTGCAACTAGGGGTAGGTCCATACGTTCCATCTGGAATCTAGATACGAACTCCCTGAAGAGGTCCGACTTCCTAGTCTTGACCTTTATGGCTCAGGTGTGTGCTTTGACGAAAGAGTCTACAAGCATGGCAAAGGAATCAATGGAGTTGGGCGGTAAATTATGGTACCATATCATCGTCCCCTTCGATAAAGTTTCTCCGAGCTTCTTCAACAAAACAGACCCAATCTCATCATCCTCCAAATCGTACCTCTTTATTGCGCACTTGTAAAAAGTGACATGCTCATTGGGATTGGTAGTTCCATTATACTTAGGGTTTCCGGCATGCAGAATTTCTTTGGGATAGGCTTAGGAGTCGCGCTTGGGGGGAAAGGTTTTTGTATGAACTTCTGTGAATCTAAGCCCTTCATAATCGGTGGTGCCCTCGGAATTTGGTCAACTTTGGAGTTATACGTTTCTACTTTTTTGTCATTTTCCTCAATCATCTTCTCCCCTGATTCAATTCGCCTTGTGAGTTCCTCGAGCATTTTAATAATGGCGGGTTCAGTCCCCGATTCATTCATGTTTGACCTCTCTGGTACTGGTTCAGTCTTGTGAACAACTTCTAGTTAAGGCTCGGGTTCAGCGCTACTCGGTGTATGGTTCTGGTTTTGGAGTTGCGTTATGGAAGCTTGTTGAGCATGCGACATTTCAAATATTAATCGAAGTCTGACTCCGCCGTCTTCGCCGCCCTGTGTATCTTGACCGGCTAATTGAACGTCTCTGCGAACGCTATGTTCGAGGTCGACGCCCAGGTTCGTATTTACGGCGACATGGGAATTGACGTTGATGGGGTTTGTAGCCGGTACTCCCTCGAGGCCAGCGTGAGGTACTACGATCCCTGGGGCGGCTATATTGTCTTTTCCCCCCTGAAAACCAAGGCCAGTCCGCGTTTGTGGGTACTATTTGAGAGTTTGACGTGCTGATCCTGAAATCAACAACACTTACAAGAACAAGCGTAAAATGGTGTGCGTTATAAGAATTTGTAGCAGGCAATCACTATTATCCTTAGCCCCACGGTGAGAACCAAATTGTTTACCCTTAAATCAGATAATAATTAAATTTATATAAGGATACGTTATTTCNGTGGCGGAGAGGTCGGCGCCTGTGTTCTGGCTCTGGGGGGGTGGGTCTTCCCTTTCTCAATTATGACGTACTCGGTTAGGTTGCCATCTAGGTCTCGGTCGGGGGCGACTTCCAAATTATGGTCTCATTCTTCCCTTCCCTTGATTCACGATCCTTGCAGCTTAATTAATCCCCCATGTGTCGGGACCTGAACCGTGGTGGTGCTCTTCTACAGCTTCTTCTACATAGGCTCCGTAACTTCTGGAATTGAAAAAGGAAGCTTTTCCAAGCCCGAACAAGATCAAAAGAACTGATCGCTTTCTACAATAACAAAATAGTTATCTACTAGCCATGTTTTCTTTCTGTGATAATGCCGTAGCGTAGGACTCCAGGAATTTTGGAAGCTGAACATGCTCAAAAGATGCCTAAAGCTTTTAGCTTTGATCATTCGACGCCGAGTGAAACGGTTCCTCGCTAAATAAAACCAAAGTTCCACTACAACCAAGGAAAGAGATAGATCACATCTTGGCCAAATGCCAATCCTCCTAGTTTGAAAGAGAAAAAGAAAATTATGATCAAAGAGTTCTTTATCAACCGCCATCTACTTCAGAGATCCCTACGGAAATCTTTTTCAAATACAAAAATTCAGTATCTTCCCCCGAATTAGTGAATTAGACAGGATTCCTTTGTCCAAAATAAAAAGTGGTGGGTCAATTTTCAGAAATTTCATCTGGCACAAATTGTGTAATATGAGAATTAATACTAGAACTTGACAGTAAAATAAAACAAACTCGTATATATTGCAACTTGGCCCTTGAGCTAGATCGCCCTCAAAGCAACTGGATGCATAATTAAGAAATATGAATTGAACTGAAGAACAAGAGAGCTTAAGAGAGAGAGAAAAGTATTGTATTGCATTGTTATGCAAGAATTAGATGATTACAAATGATTAGAACCCCCTCCCCCTTTATATAGTAGAGGAATTCTACTTATGGTACAATTCTAAATACAGAAACAAATCTCATGATTGGCTAAATAACCATTCTTGATTTGATTGGTCCGAGATTTCCTCCACGATCCTTGCCCAGTCACGGATATCTCGGCTTTCCGTTAATAGGCTTTCTTCGGTCTCGCTTGATTTTTGTTCTGTTTGGCCTCGATCCTGGGTGGTCTCGATCTCGATTGGTATTTCGAATCCCGAGCTTGGTATCTCACCCTCATGTCCAGTTATGATATAACAAGGGACCGATCCTCGGTCAACCATCCTGGTTTTGGATTAATCAAACAAAATAGGGTGAACCTGATTTTGACCGTATACAATTCTATACAATGAGAAAAAATAATATATATTTCACAATTATATCACTTAAAAACTATTATTACAAATAATTCTCTTGATTACCTAGTGAACTCGTAAAAATGGCATGGAAAAAGTGTTAGAAATTAGTTTATTTCTGCTTAAGTAGGTTATTCAAGTGTTTACCTTAAAATTTGGATAACAATTAGACTTATATTGTTGTTTTAGGGATATGTGATTTCACCCAATACTAGTTAATAAACGAGAAGATAAATGATTGAATTAAACTATAAAGTAAATCAAACCAGTATATAATCTGAACCTCGACCTTGAATTGATGTATTCTCGAGGTGATAGTAGCTCAAGAACGATAAAGGTAAAACAATTCTGGTGAACAGTAAGTAGAGCAATAATCAAGAAAGAAATGATTGTATATATTTTTCTAAGTGAGTAATGATGATTACAAATGAATGGAATTCTTCTTTATATAGTAGAGCAATACTAGTTATGGTATACTTCTAACTACAAAAGGAAATCATATAAATAGCTTATTAACCGCTATAGATTTGATTGGTTCTGAGATTCACACCGTGATTCTTAACCAATCGCGGATATCTCGCATTTTGCATTACAAAGTTGTCTCGATATTACTCGAAGTCTGTCTCTTGTGGCCTGATTGATATCAACCTTGATCTAGAAAGAGGCTTCAATTTCAGACTTGTCGTCTCAACTCTTCAATGCAACATCCCAGTCTTGATCAAATAGTGAAATCGGGTAACCTCGATCTACTATATACATTAAGTATAAGACAGAAAAGAGTTATGGAATTCAGCGAGGGTATCCACTTTCTTCTTTGACCCAAATAAGCATCACACAAAGAACAAAGACAAAATGAAAGAAAAAAGAAGCGACTTAAAAGAACAAGCTGAATGTGTTAATGGGATTATTCATAACATTTTATGATATCCTATTCAATTCAAAAAAATTCCTTCCAAACTTTGAAATTTATTGAACCTCGTGTTTTCTTTAGAATCCTCCAATTTTGCCATTTATTAAGTTTTCTCTTGTGAAAAGAGTCAAAACAACCCATGACATGTGATGACCCGATAGGTTATCTTACATTTTAGAACTTAATTTTGCTCTTTGAAGCCTTAAATATCTCATTTTAACCTTCCTCGATTTGCATGCACAGTCCGGGTGTTTCTCTGGAAAGCTTTTATGTTAAAAACTGAGAAAATATGATTTTTTTGCCTTAAATCCATTTGAGTTGACTTAGGTTAACATTTTGAGCAAACGGAACGAATTCGTGTTTTGACGGCTCCAGTGGATCCGTATCATAATTTTGGACTTGAGCGTATGCCCGACATCGAATTCAGAAGTCCCTAGCTCGAGTTATCGCACTTTGATGAAATTTGAAAGTTAAAGGCTTAATGACTTTGAAATGTTTGACCAATGTTTGACTTTTTGGATTTCAAGTTCGTACTTTGGTTTCAGAACCCGGTATAGGTCCAATACTATATTTATGACTTGTATGTCAAATTTGGTAAAACCCCAAGTTGGTTTGACGTGATTCGGACGTCCAGTTGTGAAATTAGAAGGTCATGAGTTTCCTAGAAAATTTCTGTTGATTTGATGCTCAATTTGTAGTTCTAGAAGTTATTTTGGCAATTTGATCACACAAGCAAGTTCCTATGACATTTTTAGTCTTGTGTGCATAATTGGTTTAGAGCCCCGAGGGTGTGGGTGAGTTTCGAATAGGCTACGGAGTGAGATATAAACTTAGGAGTGTGTTGGTGTGTTTTAGATCTAGTGCAGGCCTCAGACCTTGCAATTCCGAGGTCAGGCTTCGCATTTGCGACCTCTGATGGGTTCGCATTTGCGAAGAGTAGCTGGAGCACCTCAAGTTCGCATTTGCGAAGTGGGTCAGAGGGTACAGTAATCGCGATTACGATCAAACGGTCGCATTTGCGGAAGGTCAAAGTTCGTATTTGCGAACAAATCATCGCAAATGCGATGACAGCAGGAGTGGAAGTTTCCTCACATTTGCAGGGATCATATTTGCAAACCCCAGGTCCCAAATGCGACATCTGCAACTGACCAAATAGCTGAGAAAATGGGATTTTTGTTCATTCTCTCAAATTTTCAAACTTAGAAACCCTAGAGGCGATTTTTCAAAGAAACTTCTTCCCTAAATCATTGGTAAGTGATTCTAAACTAGTTCCATTCAATCTTTCATTTCATTTCCTAAGATTTCAACCTAAAATCTTGTGTTTTATGGTGGAAAGTGGGGGCTTGGGTAGAATTAGGAACTTTAGTAAAATGGGGATTTAGCCACAAATTAAGGTCGGATTCAAAAACAAAATACATAACGGGGCTCGGGGGTGAATGGGTAATCGTGTTTTGGTCTGAATTTTAGGTTTGGAGCAAGCAAGCTCAAGGTTGACTTTTGTTGATTTTTTCAATAATGACCTAAATTGAATCCTTTGAAATTGTGGGTAGTTCTTAAGGCTTGATTTGAATAGTTTGGTTGGTAATTTGCTAGATTCTATTGGTTCGCAGGCTTGTTTGAAAGGCAAAGTTGTCGTTGAGCTTTGAGTGGACTTTGGGAGCGAGGTAAGTGTCGTGGTTAACCTTGACTTGAGGGATTAGGACTTGTTTTTCTAATTGCTACATGTTTAGATGTTGGATACAACGTATATGTGAGGTGACCAGTATATAGGCGTGTCCCCCCCCCCCCCTCTTTCCCCTTGCGGAGAGGTCGGGTGCAGGACATTCGGGTTGAGGAAACTCCTTCCTTTTGGGAAAGGGGGTTTGCAAGTTTTGGAGAGTCGCCACCTAACGATTTTAACGGTGAGTTAGGGCACCTAAGGGGGTTCAGTTACAACTACGTTACTAACAAGAGATTAGGTAAGGGCTTGAAATTATCCTAAGGGGAAGGTGTTAGGAATACCTCAGGATCCACAAGTGTGGTTCCCGGCCAAATAGTTTTCGTGAATTTGTAAAATTAGAAAATAACAAGGGGGCTCAAGTAAGAGGGGATTTAAAATATTAAACAAGCAAGTGTTTGGGAAAACAGTTATACAAACTATTCAAGTTTTTGAAAAGAGTTACAATATAACATTCAAGGAGAGGTATCCTAAGTTTGAAATAATATGGATCACATCAATGCAATACCCGGTAAGACACTCCTCGAAGAGGGGCTACACATGGTATTAGCGCATCGGTCATCATATCCATATTCTACCATTTCCTGCCCCGTGAAGGTAATTAAAGCACGTGTTAGTCACGAACTCTATTGCGTGCTATTACTCGTCCCATCATATCAGTCTCGGAGGAGATTAGGACTACTATCCTAAAGGGAGGTACTAGGCTGACCCTCAAGTTTAAAGGTAAATATTCTAAAGCGACAAACAAGAACACTTAGGACTGCAATGAATGGGAAGCATATAGGACCATATAAGAGGCTCAGGATTTCCTCCACAGATTATGCATATAATTAGCACAACTCAAACACATTTAAGGGAAATATTAATTTCAGAATCCTAAAGCATGATGTCTAAGTGAGTCTGGAATGCAGTAGAGAAGCAGATTTGTTGCATAATTCAAAGAGGGAATCCTAAGCAGTTTTTGCCTACTGATTTTAAACCCGTTGATAGTTAAGCATCACATATAAAGTACATTTCCAGTTTTAAAGAATTTAGCACCTAAGGCTTGCCTAGGTGTATCATTTTTAGAGCTATTTAGAGGAAACTGTTCGAGTTGCATTACTAAGCATGTTATTCTAGATGTTAAGATTTCAGAAAAAATATTACCAAGACGTGGGTTTGTTTTTATCAGTAAATAAGCTAGAGATGCCTAAGCGGATATAACTGCAATCCTAATGTAATGCACAAAAATGCAGAGTGATGTACATGTAGGACCTAAACAGGATATTGTAAATGCATAAGTATTTCAGTGTTTGGACATGCTTTCAGATTGTGTAGGAGATGTGAAAATGACCTATTTATTAGCGTTGTATTTATCCTAAAGTAGGGTATCTAAGTGTACATGGCAGTGCATAGCGTAATGCAAAGTACCAGTTATTAACATGTTTTAACACAGGATTTCTAAGTGATATGAAGATGAATATGCTGAAACAGTGTACATAGGACCTAAAAAGCAGGATTTCTAATGCATGGATGTGAACCTACACATGATTTCTATTGCGCAGGTAAGAAAATAAGCCTAAAACATGGTTTCTACCCTTGTAATAACTAAGCATGCGTAGTTACCTCTCCCATTTCACTATCCGGCCCCATGAATTGTTTACAAATTATTACAGGCCAGGAATCATGAATTACATAAACAAAGTAGAAAATAAGAAGTTATTCTATAGGGAGCCTTCAATAGGCCCAAATCCTCCAGACCTCATTGCCATATGGTGTTTTAAAGCCTTTTCACAGTCCGGGTGTGTCAAAGTTCTCTAAGGACCTCAAGGGCTCCTAGGCAGTGCTCACACCCAAGCTTGGTAACCAAGAGTGGAACATTGTTGATACCCAAATTTTTTCCAGACTATTTTCAAATTTGCATATATACCTTCAAAATCACTCTCTACAGTAATCGATATTTTTCCATAATTTTTCGTATTTTTATCAAATTATTTTCCTATTTATTTAATATTTTTATGTTCCATAATTATGCATAAATGATGTTATAAATAATTTCAAATTATTTTCTCACTCAATATGTTATTTATATCCTATTGTATTCCCTTAGGATTTAATTATTTCACAAATTTGCCAATATTGACACTATTTAGTTAATTTCAGCAATTTTGCAATAATAGCACAAATACGCATTTATACCATTTTTTAAATAAATAACTAATCATTTTTATATTTTTTATAATAGTTCATTATCCTAATTTCATTTATGTGGTTTTAATTTTATTTTGTACGATTATTAGCTATTTTAATTAATTAATTATCCTATTCAATTTGGGTATTTAACATCTAGCCTATTTCTATTAAAATTCTAGCCAAATTCAAACCCCAACCCATTAGATTTTAACTCCTACCCAGCCCAAACCAATTCACACCCAGCCCACCTAAGACTAGATCTTGACCGTTGATCAAATCTGATCAACGGTCCATATCAAACCTTCCTAAAATAATTCTAACCTAACCCCCCACCCCCGTCTCATTTCCTTTGAGACGATTGCTCTCTCTATCTCTCTACCTCTCTCTATGACTATCTAGAAGTCTCCTTGACTTCGTCTTCTCCGATGGTTTCTGTTCGTCTTCTCCGGTGGATTCTCACCGGAAACCTGGTTCTCCATCACCCCCTGGTCATCTACTTGCCTTTCACCCGTCCAGTGATACTCTAAGGTCCTCAGGCGAGCTCGAGGCGGTTCTTTTGCCTTCCGATGGTCTCTTGCCACTTTTCCGGCCTCCCCGACCGTCTGAGTAAGATCCACAGCTGTTTCGGCTACGCCGGTGCCATCTATGAGGTTTTCCCTCTCCTCTGGGTTCCACGAAACCCTAATCTTCTATATTTCAACCTTTTATTTAAGATCTACTCTGGATCTGCAGTGTTATGAAGCTTTGCTATATTTTTTCTCCGGAAAATTCCCTTTTAATGATTTCAAAATTTTAGGGTTTCTTAACCCCGTTTTTAAAGCAAGTCTTCTTTTGATTTTCTAGATATCTCTACTGTGTTTGAACGAGTATCTCATGCTTTACTTGTTGTCTGAACTGTTATGCTAAAACCCTAATTTTCTAGTATGTCCTTTATTACACGACTATGTATATTCGTTTCTTACGAAGTTATCGGTGTGTTCTTTGTGATTTTTGTTCTAACTCGTTGCTATGATTTTCAATTTCTTGATGTTCTATAAATGTTGCTTAGGGTTTCTCTATTTTGCTTAATGACTATTGTTTAAGCGTCTAATAAGTCTGACTGTTTGCCTTACTGATTATTCACATATGGATTTATACTGATTTTGGGTAAACTCTTTAAAACCTGTGATATTTTCCTTAAATAGTGACTTTGTGTATTTTCCTTGTAATCCTGTACTAATTTTGAAATTGTTTCCCTGCTTATATGATATTTTTCTTAATTATACTTGATTCCCTATAATTTCTATTGTATCCGAGATTTCCTCGACTAATTTTCAGAATTAAGTAATGCTTTGCCCTATGAATATGCTGCCAGTTTACTTTCCTTAATTAAAATCAGTCTTATAAATTGATTCCTTTTCCTTATTTAGCCATGATTTGCACCGTTTGAACTTGACTCCCTAATTAAAGGGAGTTCAAGTCTTTGATTGACTTTGATTGATTCTGACTGAATATTACTCCTGTAATTATGTTAAATTACTACTCCTTACCTTATGTCACTACTCGTTTTCAACTCTATATATACTCTGCCTTCTCTCTTTGCACTGAGACTGACTGATCTTACACACAAACACTGAGTACATTACTCTAAAACTTCTATGTTTCCATACACATCTTTTCTTGCTCTTTACATCAATTGTTGACTACTTAGTTGGCTGAAAGCCAAAACTGAGTAATCCTTGTCGCTTTCTTATTCCTGCACACTGCTGTCCTACTACCCTTTTTTCTGCGCATTGCTGTTGCTGACTCTAATTCTTTGCATTTTGCTATTCTATATCACTCGACTGGTATGCCTCTGATTTAATTTTACCAGTCCCCCACAACATGTTTCAGTTTATGATTATGTACTTGGTGTTCCTTTTGTGCTTTATTCTATGGTTCTATTGCCTACCATGTAGTTAGCATGACTCTATAATGTCCTTTCCCCCCTTTGTTAGTCTAATAAGTATTCTGCTTTGCCCATGTGATTCTCTATGATTGTTTAAGTCTTGTGTAATTAGCATGTCCCTGCTATTCCCCCTTTCTTATTAGCCTAATATGTCTCCTGTTTCCTCCTGTGTGACTCTGTGTGAGACTTATGCAACTAGTATGCTTACTTGTCTATGGGTTAATGTTTCTTATCTCAACATGATCTTTGTTACATGCTTTCATCCACTACTTGGCTTCCTATGTTATAAACCTATGTACCCTCCACATGATACCTAGATGCTATATGATTCTGACTCTATACCTCTACACGACTTTGCCAACCTATAACAACTGTGTGATAACTATTTGAACCTGTAAATCTATTCTACTGCTGACATGTGGATTAATTGTCACCAACTCCCTATCCTTGTTTGTGTTTGTTTTCTTGAACTCTCTATTTGCTGGTTTGTATTTGTGTTGCTTCTCCCTTTTGCAAACTGTTTTACAAAACATTTTATGGTTCTTTGAAGCTATTCTCAAAAATTGGGTTTCAAAACTACTCTTTTTCAAACTCAACTCTTTTACACTTCAAGAACCTATCACTACTCTTAGACTTTAGGTTCAACCCCCTTTGTGTGAGCACTACCTTGGGGACCTCTGAGTACCCATTGAACTCTGACACACAAGGCTGGCATTCCACACTGCACTTAATCATTCCTGGCTAGGNCCCCCTTCGTGTGAGCACTACCTTGGGGACCTCTGAGTACCCATTGAACTCTGACTCACAAGGCTGGCATTCCACACTGCACTTAATCATTCCTGGCTAGGGAACTTGGGTGTGAGCACTGCCTGGGATCCCCTGAGATCCTTAGGAACTCTGACACACCTGGGTTTAGGATTTACTTTACCTATGTGTGCAATAGAAAATCCTGTTTAGGACATATTTACCATGCATTAGAAATCACGTCTTAGGAATATTTATGTTTGCATCTCATCACATGCATACTCACTTAGAAAATCGTGCTAAAATATCTGTTATAATTACTTCTCATTTAGAGATCTTGTTCGTAGTTAAATAACATGATGAAATGGTCGTTAATAGTAATATTACTTCTGCATATTCATGCCTCACATCTAGAAATCATGTTTAGGTTCATAATACCAAGTACCTATCAGAACTTGCATTAGATATCATGTGACTTTAGGAATTTGTTTTTCAGCATATATTCAGACTCCTGTGTTAACCGTACTGCAAAGAACGCCTAGAAATCATGTGCTAGGTTCGCTAATTTGTGCAATAAGTAACCTCGTTAAAAAATAGATTTCAGTGATTGGAAATGTTTGCTGCATTTAAAACCAAATCTGATTGCATACTCGATATCCTGCCTACATTTTAGATATCATGCCTATAGGACCTACATCAATACCTGATCACATAGTCACTTGTTCAGTAGCACTAAGTCTAAAGAGGTGCACTCTGTCTATTTCCTAAAAACAGTAACTGGAATGTCTTCACTCGCCTAGGCAAACCTTAGGTATCAGTATTTATTAAAATCAAAACTATTTATGTACACTGCTTGCTAACTATAATGGCCTAAAACTGGTTATACACCTCTTCTGCAACTCGTTGATCTCGTTGTCCTGTTACTGTATTCACACCTAGAAATCCTGCCTTAGGTTCTGAAATCTGAGACTTCTTTGTGTTTGAGGCATGCTATTTATGTGTCTAATTTGTGGAGGGGTATATGAGCCATGTATTTATTTATGTGTATCCCCATATGTGTATGTCCTAAATGTTTCTTTATTTGTCGCCTAGAGTTTTATCCTTTCAAAACCTTAGGGGTTCAGCCTAGCACTTGCCTTGTAGGAATAGTAGTACTAAGTACCCTCCAGGACTGATAGGATGGGACGGGTAATGGCACGCAATAAGCTTCGTGACCAACACACGCGCTTTAAATACCTTCGCGGGACGGGAAGGGTAGAATATGGATATGATGACCGGTGCGCTAATACCACATGTAGCTCTGTCTATCGGGTATTGCACTGATGTGATCCATATTGCTTTAAAACCTAGGACACTTTCTTTCAAAATGATTTTACTCTGTTCTTTGAGTTTTTGGTAATTCAATACTTGTTTGAAATCCCCTCTTACGTGAGCCTTGCTTGTTATTTGTTGTTTGAATTCACGAAACTATTTGGACGGGACACATAGTTGTGGATCTCGAAGGGTGCCTAATACATTCCCCTTGGGATAACTTCAAGCCCTTGCCCAATCTCTGGTAATGCAAACTGGTTTATGAGTTAACTACTAACGCACCATAAAATCCGTTAGGTGGCGACTCTTCCTTTAATTCTCTTCCTTTTTTTGAGAGGAGTTGTCCAAGATGCTTGCACCCTTTCCTCTTCCCCGTTACATGCCATTAATTGTTTACTTATTTCAAATATTAATTTTTTTGCATGAACAGAACTAACGTGTCTCTTTGTTTTCTTTTGTAACCGCTCTCAATTATAACTGATGTATTTCTTCTTTACCGCTTTCCTTAACGTGCAAATACTTGCTTACTTGTTTAAATGCTATTTATTGCATATCATGCTCTGCATTCATATTCCACTCGTGCCAAACTAAATCCTTTAGCAACGCTTACAAAGAGTGGTTGCGCTATTCTTATATTATTACACCCTAAATTCGGAAAGGCGTATTTGCGGTAAAACTAGTCGATCAGCGGTGCAGTCGACAGTTCCGTGCCTTTCCCCTTGAGTTGTCCGCTCAAGGGTACCAGCCTAAATCCCCATAGAAACCTTACTCTATTGTTATGTTGCATGCATCATGGTCAAACCTAGCCGGGCTAACGTGTCGTCCGCACCATAGCCTTTAAGATAGCCTTGTTCAAAGTCCCTTGGGTTTCCCTGGAACCCAAACGGATGCTCTCACGTTCTTTGCATTTATTTGGAGAACTAAATGCTATTTGCTAATTATTGATGTTAAATAGTCGAGTCCGGTGGGGGTAAGGGCCTAACCTTGTTTGCTTTGCAGAGAATGAGGCACAAAATCCCCAGATTCGGCATGGTCGCCAATATCCACCCCAAATTGTTGAACTGGTGGGAGGATCTTCACTCCAGTGACAAAACACTCGTCAGGAAACACTTGGGCAATTTTCCCTCTCTTTTGGATATTCAGCCTAACAAGATAATGATAGAGGCTGCTACTTTGTTCTGGGATTGTGAGCGGTCAGTATTCCGCTTCGGGAACAATTAAATGACACCCCTACTGGAAGAAATAGGAGGTTTGGACAATTTGTCTTGGGAATCTCCAGGGTTTCTGATGCCTGAGAACCGCATAGGCTGGGGTTTCCTCAAAATGTTGGGTCTGAAGAAAAATCCGGACTTAGTGTGTTTAAAGTATTTGTACATCCCCTTTGATTACTTGTACGAGAGGTTCGGTCACAGCAGATCATACCGCACCTACCATGACGAGTTCGCCCTCACTTCTCTGGGGCACATCCATCGCCGAGTGTTTGCTTTCATGGTCTACTTTCTGGGTTTAATGGTGTTTCCGACGAAGAAGGAGAAGATCCACACTAGGTTGGCCATGGTCACTAACACTTTAATGGAAGGGATCGACGAGCAGGACTTCAGCATTGTGCCTATGATCATTGCAGACATATACCTAGCCTTAGAAATGTGTCAACAAGGAGCAAAGCATTTCGAAGGCTGCAACTTATTACTCCAACTATGGCTCACTGAACATCTGCAAAAGGGCGAATACTACCAAGACATCCATCGAAGAATCTGGGATGACCATATAGCTTTCCACCACCCAAAGCGAATGAACTATATTCCAGACATGTTCGCTCAGCTAGAAAATGCCGAAGGATGGGTTGAGTTACTGGGGAATTTAACCGAGGACCAGATCCAGTGGATGTTCGAATGGTTCCCAACGGAAGAATTTATCATCCGATCCCGAGACGCTTCGTTTCTTATACAGATTGGTCTGAGGGGAACGTACCCTTACGTCCCTCTCCCAGCTATGAGGAAAGCAGGTAGGAGGCAGGTTATACGTAGGGTTGAGAAGATAAGCCATCTTCGAGCAGACTTCCAAAATGACGACAGCCCTCACAAGTGCCAAGCTCAGCATTTGTGGCACTGCAAGATTATGCTTGAGAAAGACACCATCGAGCCAGACAAGTATCGCGTCGGCTGCACTCTTTTCTATTTGAGCTGGTTGGAAGGATACATGAAGGGTAAATTCGAGCCAGGATTCTCTCTGGGTCACCGGGTTATAGATGAGAAGGCCGAATCGCAAGACCTACCACTCTTGATACCTTCTTCAATCCGCTCTCCCAATTTGATAATGTCGGAGAACTTTTAACCCTCAACCATCATCAACCGTTCATAGTATTGCTGGTCCTGAGCCCGAACGAAGAATTTGTTCATCTGTTCTTCCTCCAGAGCAGGCCTGACTTTAGTCGTTTCCGACCTCCAATGAGTAGCATACTCGCGAAAGGTTTCTGCGGGTTTCTTCTTCAAGTTTTGAATGTAAAACACATCTGGTGCATTTTCTATGTTGAATCTAAACATGTCCATGAAGTCTTTTTCCATACCTACCCAGCTTGACCATTTCTTGGGATCTTGGCCGATGTACCAAGACAGTGCATCTCCCTTTAGGCTCCTCATGAACAGCTTCATGTGGATACTCTCATCTTTACCTACGCCAACCAGCTTGTCACAATAAGTCCTCAGATGGAATCTCGGGTCACCAGTACCGTCAAACATCTCGAACTTTGGAGGTTGGTATCCCACAGGCAGTTCGACATCAGGCTGTATACAGAGGTCTTCATAGTTCAGACCTTCAATCCCCTTGACTCCTTCAACACCCTGAACTCGGTTGGTCTGTTTCCTGAGTTTCTCAGCCAGATTTTCGATAAGCAGGTCCTTCTCATCAGACTCGAATGAGTCGGTAGGGTGGAGTGAGTCACAGTCTCCACGTAGATGGGATTGTTGTAGGCAAGGAAGTGATTTTTTGTATGATTGTGAGGTTCCGGGGGTGGAGGTGGAGTGTTGTGGCAAGTGTTGCACTGTGTTGGGAGAGTTTGGTTCTTTGGGGGAGTGGCGTGATGGTGAGGTGCGGGATGATTCTGTTGCTTTGGGACATTCTGTGGAGGAGTAGAGTTGACGTCGGGGACGTTGAGGGAAAATGATAGATTGGCCAGATTCCGAACTTGATAAGGTTCTTCTTGAAATTTCAGCATTTTTTGTTCCAGTAGTAATATGTTCTCATGCAAAACCTGAATACCCCGTCCTTCAGTGGCCTGAACCCGTTCGATCCTATTTTCCTGAATGGCGCCGCTGGATTCTTCAATCTTACTTTTTCCCTTGTCTTTTCCCCTAGGAGGGCTGGGAGGAGGAGTAGGAGGAGGGCCCTTGGATGTTGTGCGATAGATTGACGATGCCAGAATGCACGAACTAACCTTTGGGGAAGGGAATAATAAATAAAGGAAAAACAAAAGGTAAAACAAAGTCAGTGAGGATTATGAAAAGATATTGTGGTATTTAAACACGTAATGCGGAAACGTAAAGCGGATCCTAAGTTGGGATCCTCTTGTGCCCGAGGTAGGCCTAGCGACAAATTAATTTGGAGAACTCAAAATGCTAAATGCCTCATTCTATTGATGATAAAAATAGACAAATCTTAAAACAACTCTAAATATGCGAAAAATAAAAGTCACTAATGGTCAATGGCCTTATTACACCAAAGAAGACAAAATAAAAGGCACCCCCTATCTATTTGGTCCCAGAAGGACCTTTCCCAGATTCGACATTCCTGCTTCCTTCGATCAGCTTTACAGTCCGGTGGTGTGTCTAAAATGAGAGATGTTGGAGCCGTAATGGTTGCACAACAAGCCAAATCTCCAGCCAAATACCAAATCTACCCAGCACCTCCCTTCACATATCAGCCTGCCTTGAACTACTAAGCACCCTCACCTTCATACCAAGCTCCACCACCCACATATCAACCTACCTCACCTAAATACTCACAACCCGCTACCGTCTACAACACCTATAACTCCCAGCCACCTCACTATCAATCACCCCCTACCCGTCAAAACTTCCCTAGGCCTCGCCCTAACTTTGATCGTCGCCCTCCAAAACAATACACTGCCATAGCCGAGCCTATTGACCAGCTGTAGGAAAAGCTCAAAACCGCTGGTTACGTCACACCTATCCCTGCTGCCACCCCTGAGAACCCTTCTTAGTGGGTTAACCCAAACAAATCCTGTGCATACCATTCTGGCATGAAAGGACACACCATCGATGAATGCCGCTCTTTGAAGGATAAGATACAGACTCTTATTGACAACAAGATTATTATGGCCAAGGAACCTGCTCCGAATGTACGCAACAGCCCTTTACCAGACCATAAGGGCGGAGGTATCCATATGATTGAGATAGAGGATTATTGGGATCCCGAGGGGTCAATTGGGTTGATCACAGAAGGCAACGACCCAAAGAAACTTGCAGTTACTCTCAACCCAATCATAGTCCAGATTCAACCATCTGAGAGTGTTGAGGTGGATGTGTCTATCCCGCTCGAGTTTGAAGCATCACCACTTGCAAAGGAAAAGGCACCAGTACCAATTGAGGTCGATTTCGTGTCTCCGGCATATGCACTTGCACCATTCGAGGTGGCAGTCCTGCCACCCAAAGCCCATGTTCCCTTTGAAGTAAGGATAGTTGCACCAGTTCCGGTGGAAATGTCAACCACACCGCCTTTCTATTCAAATGCTATCCCTTGGGACTATACAGCCGAGGCGAGAAGGAAAAGTAAAAGCAGGTCTGAGGAAGCCATCGCATCACAGGGTATGACAAGGACTGGTAGGGTCTATACCCCTGAGCATCTGGCTGAAACGAGCAAGCATGCCGCCAACTGGCCTCCCCTCATTGAGACAGGTCCAGATGATCTTTGGAGGAAAATACAGGCTAAAGAGTATTCGGTCATCGACCAACTGAACAAGACACCAGCATAGATATCCATTCTCTCTTTGCTGCAAAATTCTGAGACGCAAGGAGTGCTTTGTTGAAAGTGCTGAGTGAAGCATATGTGCCGAACAACATCACTAGTGGGAAAATGGTCAACATGGTGGGCCAGGCACTGGAAAGTCACAAGATTACCTTCCACGAAGACGAGTTACCACCTGAGGGATTGGGACATAACAAAGCACTGCACATCACCGTGCAATGCAAAAATTATTTCATGACCAGGATTCTTGTCGACGGAGGGACCAGTCTTAACATATGTCCGCTGATAACACTCAAGAAATTGGGTAAAAGGCTACATGAGATAAAGGATGGAGCGATCAACGTGAAAGCCTTCGACGATTCTCAAAGGTCTACCATTGGAGAGATCAGTCTATGTCTGCAGATGGGACCGACTTGGTTCGAGGTAGATTTTCAGGTGATAGATGTCCCGGCGTCTTACAATTTGTTGTTAGGACGACCGTGGATCCATTCCGCTGGGGCCGTTGCATCAACACTGCATCAGGCAGTGAAGTTCGAGTGGAACCATCAGGAGGTAATCATTCACGGCGATGGTAGCAACCCTATCTATAGTCGTCAGACTATTCTTCTGATCAATGGAAGAAGAAAGTTGGGTGGAGGAACTTATCACAATATCGAACGGGTCAACGCCATCGACAAGGATAAATGGTGGGATATCAATATCGAGAGCATCTTAAACTCGAGAGGATATGAGCCAGGTTAAGGGCTCGGCAAGAACCTCCAAGGGATCACAAAGCCTATAAAGCTCAAGAAGCACGGTACAACTTTCGGTCTGGGGTACGAGTATACATGGGAAGAATTCAAAAACTGGTCGCCCCCATGGCGCGGTCACTATTACCCCTTGGGGCAGCCAATACCTCATTTGGAGCAGACCTTCCAGTAGGCTGATGTCATCTATGGGTCCGACGAAGAAGAAGCACTGGCGGAAATGAGGAACTTGTTTCTAGACGACGGGGATTGATGTGTTGTTCTCAAGGAGGAAGGGGAGGAAGGCCCTTCCATACAGGCAGTGAGCAGAGGAGCTCATCTCAAGACCTTGTCCGTTCGGACTACCAAAGCTCGCTGAGCCTCTAGGTAGCCAGGCTAAAAACAAGCATTATTTACTGTTTTAATTACTAAATAAGTTTTCTTCCTTTTCTGCATTTTCAATTCTTGCAATAAGATCTTCAATGTTCAAAATAATTATTCGTTTTATCAAAGCATTTCCGATTTCCTTATGAATCTTATATTTGTTTGCTAATGTTTTCTCCCATTACTTTATCTATACAACATTACTATTATTTATCTTGAAGAACCGATGAATGTGACATGCAATGAGACAACGCATCAAATGGATATTCATTCAGAAGAAGATGATATACCTGACGATATTGCCAAAGAAGTTGAGAACTTTGAAAACATACCTAAGTCCAACCTGGATGAGACTGAAGTTATCAATCTGGGATATTCAGAGAACGTCAAAGAAACACGCATCAGCATTCACTTGTCACCATCAGAGAAGAAGGAATGCACAGAATTTCTGAAAGAGTATGAGGACATATTCTCCTGGTCGTATGATGACATGACTGGCCTAAGTATATCTATTGTGGCTCACAAGCTTCCAACTAATCCGACGTGTCCACCAGTAAAGCAAAAGCCCGGGAAGTTCAAATATGACATGAGCTTGAAAATCAAAGAAGAGGTTACCAAGAAGATCAACGCCAAATTTCTCCGGGTAGTTGAGTACCCAACATGGTTAGCCAACATTGTACCTGTGCCAAAGAAGGATGGGAAGGTCAGAGTCTGTGTCGACTACCGAGATCTTAACATGTCCAGTCTGAAGGATGACTTCCCTTTGCCAAACATACATATTCTGATCGACAGATGCGCCAAACATGAGTTGCAGTCCTTCGTAGACTGTTTCGTTGGTTATCATCAGATTTGGATGGATGAGGAAGATGCTGAGAAAACGGCGTTCATTACGCCGTGGGGAGTATACAAGATGATGTCGTTCGGCCTGAAGAACGCAGGGGCCACTTACATGAGGGCTATGACCACTATATTCCATGACATGATTCACAAGGAGATCGAGGTGTATGTGGACGACATCATTATCAAATCAAAGAAAGTTGCTGATCACAAGGAAGATTTGAGGAAGTTCTTCAACAGGTTAAGAAAATACAATCTGAAACTGAACCCTGCGTAGTGTGCATTCAGGGTTCCCGCTGGGAAGCTGCTGGGATTCATTGCAAGCCGTCGAGGAATAGAATTGGATCCGTCCAAGGTCAAAGCCATTCAGGAATTGCCACCACCAAAGAACAAGAAGGATGTTATGAGTTTCCTGGGGAGACGTAATTACATCAGCCGGTTCATAGCACAATCTACAGTCATTTGTGAACCAATCTTCAAGATGCTAAAGAAGGATGCCGCAACCAAGTGGACCGAGGATTGTCAAAAGGCTTTTGACAGAATCAAGGAGTATTTGTCAACACCGCCAGTTTTGGTACCGCCTGAGCCAGGTAGACCTCTGTTACTATACCTTGCCGTGTTAGACGGAGCTTTCGGTTGCGTTCTCGGGCAACATGATGAAACGGGAAGGAAATAGCAGTCCATCTACTACCTCAGCAAGAAGTTCACTCCGTATCAGGCACGATATTCTTTATTGGAGCGCACTTGCTGTGCTTTGACTTGGGTCGCGCAGAAACTAAGGCATTATTTCTGCGCCTACACAACATACCTCATATCAAGGATGGATCCACTAAAGTACATCTTCCAGAAGCCTATGCCCACTGGCAAGCTAGCCAAGTGGCAAATCCTGTTGAGCGAGTTCGACATTATTTACATAACTTAAAAGGAGGTCAAGGTACAAGCATTAGCAGATCATCTTGCTGAAAATCCGGTGGATGGAGAATACGAACCCCTGAAAACGTATTTTCCCGATGAAGAAGTGTCGTTCGTAGGGGAGGACATTGCAGAACCCTACGATTGTTGGAGGATGTTTTTCGACGGATCAAGAAACTTCAAAGGAGTTGGTATTGGAGCAGTCCTAATATCGTAAACTGGCCAGCATTATCCAGTATCCGCAAAACTCAGATTTTCCTGCACCAACAATATGGCTGAATATGAGGCCTGCATCTTAGGGCTCAACATGGCCATTGACATGAACATCCAGGAGTTGTTAGTGATTGGCGATTCAGACCTGCTGGTACACCATGTACAAGGAGAGTGGGCAACTAAGAATTCCAAGATATTACCATATTTGCATCACGTTCAGGAGTGAAGAAAGAGGTTCACAAAGATAAAGTTCCGGCATATCCCCAGAATCCAGAATGAGTTCGCTGAAGCATTGGCTACTCTATCATCTATGATCCAGCATCCAGACAAGAATTTCATCGATCCTATTCCAGTAGGAATCCACAATCAGTCGGCTTACTGTTCCCATGTCGAAGAAGAAGCAGATGGAAATCCTTGGTTCCATGATATCAAGGAGTACTTGGCAAAAGAAGAATACCCAGAGCTTGCAAATGCCACTTAGAAACGCACACTTCGAAGATTGTCCAAAAACTTCTTCAAAGTGGAGGAATCCTGTATAGGAGGACTCACGACTTAGGGATATTAAGGTGTGTTGACGCAAAAGAAGCAACAAAACTATTGGAAGAAATTCATGCTGGGACCTGCGGTCCACATATGAACGGGTTTGTATTAGCAAAGAAGATACTTCGAGCTGGTTATTTCTGGATGACCATGGAAATGGACTGCATCCGGTATGTCCGAAAGTGCCACCGATGTCAGATACATGGAAATATGATAAAGGTGCCTCCGAGTGAGCTCAATGCAACAAGTTCACCGTGGTCGTTTTCCGCCTGGGGCATGGATGTTATTGGACAAATCGAGTCTGCCGCCTCTTACGAACACAGGTTCATTCTGGTTTCCATTGATTACTTTACTAAATAGGTCGAAGCAGCCTCCTACAGAGGAGTCACTAAGAAAGTTGTAGCCGATTTTGTCTGTGACCGCATTGTTTGTCGGTTCGGAGTTCCCGAATCAGTCATCATCGACAATGGTTCCAATATCAACAATGATTTGATGAAAGCCATGTGTGAAACCTTCAAGATCAAACACAAGAACTCCACAGCATACAGACCTCAGATGAATGGAGTCGTTGAGGCTGCCAACAAAAACATCAAGAAAATACTAAGGAAGATGATAGAAAGGCATAAGCAGTGGCATGAGAAGTGATCATTTGCTTTGTTGGGGAACCGCACCACAGTACGCACATCAACAGGGGCAACTCCTTATATGTTAATTTACGGTACATAGGCTGTTATTCTTGCTAAAGTCGAAATTCCATCCCTAAGGATCATACAAGAAGCTGAGCACAGCGACGCAGAATGAGTGAGAAGCCGTTATGAGCAGCTAGCCCTCATAGACGGAAAGAGAATGAACGCAGTCTGTCATGGCCAATTATATCATAACAGGATGATCAGAGCCTTCAATAAGAAAGTCAAACCGAGACGATACACACCGGGGCAGCTGGTGTTAAAGAAAATCTTTCCACATCAACATGAGGCCAAAGGGAAATTTTCTCCCAACTGGCAGGGTCCGTACATTGTTCATAGAGTGCTGACAGGAGGAGCACTTATACTTGCAGAAATAGATGGAGAGATTTGGCCAAAACCAATCAACTCAGATGCAGTCAAGCGCTACTATGTGTAACTCTTTATGCTTGTTATCAATGCTATAAATTGAACTACGCCTGACCTGATTCCCGTTTAAGAGGGGACACGTAGGCAGCCCTATGGGTTCGGTCATAATTTAATAAAAATCTCATTTTCCCCCATAATTGGAAACTGGGGCAGAATTTTGAGGAGGACCCTCAAAATTCTGAAGCAAGTTCAGCCAATCGCCGCACGAGCAGCGGCCAGAGGTATCCATTCAGCAAACTGGGGCAAAATTTTGAGGAGGACCCTCAAAATTCCATGGCAGGAAAGGTTGCAATGCCTCGAATCGCGTCACGGTCGTTGGTTCATCTAAAACTATTATATACTTATATTATATTTTTACAAAATCATGCACATTTATTTCTTGAAACAGCTTATTTAGCAAACGCTACCACTATGATACCAACAATGTCATCATCATCAAGCAGACGGGTCAAGCCAAGTCAACAGGAATACGAACTAACCTCCCCTTTTCAGAACTCACGATTTTTCTTTGGATGCAGGCACAACGCTTAAGAAGAGCCCTCAAAACATGTTGACCTCCCGAAGGACGTATATTGCTTAGAGACGCACTTCTCAGACTCGTGTCGACAATTGCTAACATCAATAACTATACATCATTGACAACAATCACATTGCCACGATCCATCAACAGCTAAGAACTCTTACTGTCATTTTATTTCCTGCATAAGGCTACTATTCTGTCTTTCGAGACTAAGTATTGTCTCCCTCTGCATTTTATTTCCCGCATTGCATAAGGCTACCATTCTGCCTTTCGAGACTAAGCGTTGTCTCCCTCTGCATTTTGTTTCCCGCATTGCATAAGGTTACCATTCTGCCTTTCGAGACTAAGTGTTGTCTCCCTCTGCATTTTATCTCCTGCATTGCATAAGGCTACTATTCTGCCTTCCGAGACTAAGCATTGTCTCCATCTATATTTTGTTTCCCGCATTGCATAAGGCTACCATTCTGCCTTCCGAGGTTCAACGCTACCTCCCATTTACTTTTCAAAGCAACCCCTGTCTATGTTGTTACTTATTTTGCTTCATTTCGGGCTAAGCTCTGGCCTTTTATTTCACAAGACTATGCTTTGTCTTGTCAGCGTCATACTACTGCATTTTTCATGGGCTGAAACATCGCCAACCTATCTAAAGGCGTCATCGTTCAGAGGAACCATCTTCATGGCCCGAGAACATCATTTCATGGCTTGCGGATCCCTTTTATCAGTTTGCATATCATCATTCAAATGCATCATCGTTCGGAGGCACCATCTTCATGGTCCGAGAACATCATTTCATAGCCTGCGAATCCCGCATCAAGCGATTCATGGCCCAGGACATCATCCTCAATCGTCCAAAGACAGCATTCATAGTCCAACGGGAACTAGCATCATGTTTAAAATTTGCACAATATTGCTTGTTATTTATTCGCAGGAATCCGGCTAGGGACAGCCAGCCAGGCAGGAAGCGGACCGCTCCAGTTCTCCAAGCGACCCAGTAAACCATTTTGCTCACCTTGCCTTACACTTTGCGTCCGTCCTTATAAAACGTCACCGATATACTTCGTCGGTGACTCCTGAACTACACACGGCCTGATTCCTGTAAAACCAGGGATATGTAGGAAGCTCAGAAGCCAGGGCGCGGCCTAAATCTTTCATATCATTCCCACTCGCTCAAAATTGGCCATCATATCTTTACCCGACAACTCTTTCATCCTTCCCAGGTAAAGAGGGGCAGCTATTGATACCCAATTATTTCCCAGACTATTTTCGAATTTGCATATATACCTTCAAAATCACTCTCTACGGTAATCAATATTTTTCCATAATATTACGTATTTTTATCAAATTATTTTCCTGTTCATTTAATATTTCTATGTTCCATAATTATTCATACTTATGCATAAATGATGTTATAAATAATTTCAAATCATTTTCTCACTCAATATGTTATTTATATCCTATTTTATTCCCTTAGGATTTAATTATTTTACAAATTAGCCAATATTGGCACTATTTAGTTAATTTCAGCTATTTTTGCAATAATAGCACAAATACGCATTTATACCATTTTTTAAATAAATAACTAATCATTT
>ML452569.1:34496-48312 GCA_005239535.1 Nicotiana rustica | reverse complement strand
TTATAAATACGGTGAGAAATCACTGGAACCACTACATTCCAACACCATTGACGGAAAGAAGAAGAAGAAGCTTAACAGTGGGAGGGTAAAAGGAACGGAGGTGGTAATATGTTTAGAAGGTTATGTTTAGGGCTAGTAATATTTGTATTTTACTGAAAATAACACTAAATAGCTAAGGTGGACGGTGAGGTGGACAAAAAAATGAGGTGGCACAATTTATTATTGTTAATTTTGCCACATAGACTGCGAGTGCATAACACGCACTTGGTTAATTAATAAGTCTGCGAAAAAAGTGTTTAATTGATATGAAAATTGCCTAAGATTTGAGTTCAGATGGAAAGAGGTCTAGTTTAAGTGTCTAAATAAAAGATCGTTCCAACTTTAGGTGTCTCCGTATGTATTACGCCATATCCTAAATCCCTATGACCACTATTTCTCTTCCTTCCATGATCTCTAAAACACTGTTGTACGTGGGATGTGCAACCAAAAATTAAATTTATGAGACGTGAAAACCAGAGGTGGTGAAAGACAGATGTCATGTCTGGTTACAGAAGTGAATCTACATATTATTAGGAAAGTTACAGTCATGAAAATAGGCCCTTAATTTTTGGTAGTTCAGCTTCATTAAATCTCCTCGATGACATGTTGAACAAGTCTCTTAAGCTTTTATGCTTCTTACCGATATTCCAGTTTTGCTCGTCCAATGCAGAAAGTGGATGGTCTAGCATTAGCTCCATCTCTAACTTTTTGGATACATTTACAAGCTCATAAGAATCCCAAAGGGATTGCTTAAAATCCCAGCTGCCTGCACCATAAATTTTCCTGGTAGACACTTTGCTCATAGCTTCAAGCTTGAATCTTGATGGCTTGCTCTTGAAATCATGGCAGTGAGGGTTGAATTCGACGGCGGTCCTAAGGCTGCTAGAGTGACCATGCCATGCTTGTGCCACAGCCTTGAGGATTTCAAGGTCTTGTTCATCTTGAATTTCTCGCTTTTGCTTCATTGTCAAGTCAGTATTGTATGGGCCATGCTTTTATTACAAAACCACAACCTCATGTTGAGGATCTTAGGCTCTTAGCTTGAGTTTGTGAAGACCAAATCCGATAACGAATAGTTTTTTCAAGTTGTTGGAAATTCTTATACCAAGTAAAGCTAGATGTAGAGAAAAAAAAAAGAACTTTCAAACCAATTTAGTGTAATCTTCTAATGAGAGAAATGGAGAGGTAAAGGTTGAGTTGATGCGTAAAACTTGGGAGATACAATGTGCATAAGCCTCATTTCTAGTCCTTCTAGTTGGCGTTTTCCATTATGTTATGTCAATTTTTAATATTTGTACAATACAAAATTGTCCACAGGGACCTGACCCTTTTAGACTATGAGGATAACAATTATCCTCACATCTTTACAGACTAAGATACAGATAGTACAAAATTGCACATGATATTTTACTCTCTATTTTTGGAACGAGAACGTATGTGATTTCATCATGATTGGACACAACACAACAAATAACAGGACCCCCACTCCTTCCCCAACCTTCAGGTCACAAAAAGTAAGAAAATGAGTGGTGTGTCTGGCTATGCGGATGAAGAGCTGGTAAATAGACCGGTTGAATTAAATTTGAACGGATTAAAACAGATCTAGTAATTAATAAACATATAATGACGTGTTGAAACTCAACCGGTCCAGGCGTCCAATATGATGTGTAGTTTTCTCAAATTATAAGCTTAAGTTATTTTGAAATTTCATAAATATCAATTCTAACGGTGTGTTTGGGGGGAAAATATTTTACAATTTTCCCATGTTTGGTTGGCATAAATGTTTTGGAAAACGTTTTCCAACCTTGGAGTTAATTACTGATCCGTTTTAACAATATTAATTTGATGGATCATTTAAATTAAGGGATTTTTACCAAGCTATACTATGATAGAAACCTATTTACTATCTTTATTTAGGTTCCTTATTAATTACTTTTTATATCTATATTTACTAGTTTTATGCAAAACCATTAAAAAGGATGAAATGAAACATACCTTAAATAGTGGGTATCAGTTGCACAAAATATCCTACATTTAAGATACCCAAAATCAACACTTACCCAAAATTCCTTCACCTTAAGAAACCCACCCCAAAAACCATCACCTCTCTTTGAAATTACCAAATTCCTTCACTGTAGGAAAAAATCCCCAAAATCATCACCTCTCTCTAGTTACCCACGGTAAGAATCTCAATTGATACCCATAATATTTCTAACCCAAAAATCTCACTTACTCACTCCTATTCCACTGTTATCTCCCAAAAATTGCAGATTTTTTCATCTTCTAAAGATGTTGATATACGATTTCTCTCTTAATCGTCCAAAATCTCTTTCTTATTTATACAATACAGAAGAAATTCGAAGATTTACTCTATAATCAAGTTGTGGGTAAGCTTCACTCTGCATTAAAGTTGGTTTTAGGTTGAATTTCATAATGAAGCTCGAGGAAGATGAAGTTTCGGATTGTATTACGATTGTATGATAAAGGTATCATAATTGTATTTTGAATTGTATTTGATACATCAATATCTAAGACCATTCTGATACAATATTAATACTATTAAAATACAATAATTTAAGTTTAGAGTTGGTTCTAGGTGGATGTTTTTAAATTGAAACTTGAAAAAGATGAAGATCAAAGTTGTATCATAATTTAGAGTTGTATCACAATTGTAACACAATTTGTACCTAAAACAATACATGATACAATATTAATACAAGTATAATTCGATATTGTATCAGTTTAACTTTAGAGTCGGTTTTAAGTTGTATCAGAATTGTGTAAGAATTCTTTCAGGATTGTAGAGCAGTTGTGAGATCTTGACGAATTTCACAGTTTGTTTCACAAATATATGATAACTATATATTAATTGTATCAGTTATTATTTTGGATATTAATGTACCATCTACAAGTTATATACAATTGTGATACAAGTATGATGCAATTACGTTTTATGTATTGATGTATCTGATACAATTTAAATACACTTATGATACATTTATCATACAATTACTGAATATTTTTTCATTTTCAGTGTTGTTCGGTCTCCTAGCAAAAGAACGATGCAATTAATGATTTAATAATATAAAATTATCGACAATGGTGAGAAGAGAGAAGATGGAGATTCTGGGCATAGATTAAGGAATTTTGTTGTAAAAAAAAGAAGAGAGGAGAGGAAAGGTGAAAAAAAAGAAAGGATATAATTGAATCTTTAATTGAATGCATTAATAATGGTTTGGGAGCCTTTAAGAAGCAATTTACACAATTTGTAAAAAAAATATAGATACTTATTAAAAATTACAAAATATAAAGAATATTGATAAATAAATTTCTAATATAATATAACTAGGTAAAAGTCCCTTAAATTAAACTCGTTAAATCAAATCAACAAATAAAATGTATATACCAACTCGTCCAAACTTGAGTTGAGTGGACGGTTACTTAAAAAGTTAAAAGCGAGCTACTTTTGTCACCCTGCTAGGGTGCTATGTGCCTTTGCACCGTCCTAGGCTATAAAGCAATATTTTTCTCCGGATGTTTTATATCAAACTCATGCCTTTATTAGTAGTAAAACACATTTCCCTTCTTTTTATTACCCAAGTCCGAAGTGATGGTGCACCCTACGACTTCTTTTTTCATATTGTTCCATTGTAGGTTTGCCAATGGAAGATTTAATTTTATATTATTTTAGTCGATCCTTTTCACAAGAGTTATTATAATATTATTTTAAGAATTATTTTCGGATTGTTTACCTTGAAAATGATAATTACAATAAAATTTAATTTTATGGTTCTAAAAATATGTGATCTATTTTAATACTAGTTGTTAGGCAATAGTTGTTAAGTATGAGTTGATGAAATAAGATAAGAGTTAAACAGAGCTAAGATACGCAAACCAAACTCCCTTAAGTTGGGGTCTCGAGCTGGCCGAGATAGGACTTCGAGGTCGAAGCTCGGTGACAGTAGCGAACGACCGACGAGGGTCTAACAGTGTTGAGGGCCTTGAAGGCGACTATGAATGATCAATGATGAGTAATAAATGAAGGACAATAAATGGAACACAATAAATATAAGCAATAAATCAAAGGAATCAATAGTGGAGAATGTTTGAGTTAGAGAGCTGAGAATGTTTTTGTATTGAATATTCTGTGTGCAAGAAATAATATGGGTCCCTTTTTTATAGGAGGAGGGAATCCCAACATAGTACATAAGCATTTATTACAAAGATATACAGCTGGTACCGCTATTTAATGTCACGGTACTGTAACGACCCGATCGGTCGTTTTGAGAGTTAGCGCCCCGATCCCCTAATAACTGTTCCTCCCATGTCTATTTCTGCTTTTGGGACTTGTCGGAACGTTGAGTGGTGAAATTCGGAAAGTTTTTGGACACATAGTTCTTTTATGAGAGTTTAAGCTTTAGAAATCGGGCCGTAGTTGGAACTGTGTGAAGACGGATCCAGAATGGATTTCTGTAGACTCCGTTAGCTCCGTTGGGTGATTTCGGGGTTAGGAGCGTGTTCAGAATGTGTTTTCGAGGTCTGTAGTAGATTTAGGCTTGAATTGGCGAAAGTTAGAATTTTGGCGATTTCGGCCGATAGGTGAAATTTTGATATCGCGCTCGGAATGGAATTTCGAGAGTGATTGTAGGTCCTTAGTGTCATTTATGACATGTGCGTAAAATTTGAGGTCATTCGGAACAATTTTGACGTGTTTCGGTATCGATTGTGAATTTTGGAAATTTCATAAGTTCTTAGGCTTGAATCCATGCATAATTGGTGATTTTGATGTTATGGGATGTGTTTTGAAGGCTCAACTAAGTTTGAATGAGGTATTAGGACATGTTGGTAAGTTCGGTTGAGGTCCCAGGGGCCTCGGGATGTTTCGGATGCTCAACGGGTGATTTTGAACTTGGAAAACCAGCTGAACCATTCCTGGTTCTGGTGTCTCGCACCTGCGATGGATTTTCCGCAGGTACGGACACGCAGGTGCGGACACGCAGGTGCGGACACGCAGGTGAGGAGTGAGGCTTGTAGGTGCGGAGTTTTGTCAGGGTTCGCCTGGCTCGCAGGTGCGGACGGATATCCGCAGGTGCGGCCCAACAACCGTAGGTACGACCCTAGTCGAGTTGATGAGTTTTCCAACCTGCGATGGATTTTCCGCAGGTGCAGGACCGCAGGTCCGGTCCAAGAATCACAGGTGCAGAATCCCTGGACTGTTTGTACAAAAATCAGAGGGTTGAAATTCATATCTCCTAAAACGATTTAGAGCTCGGGTTTTGGCGATTTTCATTGGGTTTTGAAGAGAAGATTCATAGGTAACGAATTCTAACCTTAATTCACTTATATATCATTAATCCCTAGCAATTCCTTCAATCTAATCGATGGATTTGGGTGAAAAATCATGAAAATGGGATGAAAGTTCCCCAAGTAGAAATCTGAGGATTTAAGGAGATTTTGACGTCAGATTTTGATGATTCTTGTTCGAGTAAGTTCATGAGTAAATGGGTGTTCGGAATTTGTGATTTTTACCCGATTCCGAGACGTAGGCCCGGCGGACTTTTTGGGCAATTTTCCTAATTTTGCGTATTAGTTTCGAACTTATTAGCTATTTTGATTCCTTAAAGTTATATTTATATTGTGCAATCAAATTGAATAGATTTGGGCCATTCGGAGTCGTATACTCATGGCAAAAGCGTGGTTTTAAGTTGAGTAGTGTAGTCGAGGTAAGTGGCTTGCCTAACTCTGTGTTGGGGACTTCCCCTTAGGTTGTTTTGACAACATATGTTGATTGGGCGTCGTGTACGTGAGGTGACGGGTACGTACACGGGCCATTGTTGCTAAAATTTCATTTTTTCTTCACATGACACAAACCATTTTACTCATATTTCACTGTTTTACTACTTAGGTAGTCTAGATTAAGAAGAAGCATGTTTACATGTTCTTATTTGGATTCCCCTTATTTGCTACAATGTGCACCATGTTTAGGTAGTTCTACCCTTATTCTTGCCTGTGATTTTTCCCGAACTGTTTAAATAAACTGTATCCGACATTCATTCGCTTTGCATATTTAAATTGGGACTATAGACGAGATTCCGGGAGCTTTCCCCCTGTATTGCATTGCATATTTAAATTGGGACTACAGACGAGATTCCGGGAGCTTTTTTCCTGTACTGCATTGCATATTTAAATTGGGACTACGGATGAGATTCCGGGAGCTTTCCCCTTGTACTGCAATGCATATTTGCTACTGTGAGATACGATGTGCGGAGCCGAGGGCTCCTGTTGCTGCTTTACTTTTAGCTTATTTATTTTACTGTTTTACCTTAATTTCTATATCCCCCTGTGCTATTTAAACTGTTTTATTTATAATAATAAAAATCCAGTCGAGCCTTAACCTGACCTCGTCACTACTTGACTGGGGTTAGGCTTGGCACTTATTGGGTACTAATTGTGGTGTACTCATTCCCTTTCGTGCGCATGTCTTCCATGTGCAGATCCAGGTACCACCGCCTAGTTTTGTGTCTAGGAGTCACTTAGCAGCTTTGAGGAGACCGCGAGGTAATTCTGCCGCGTCCGCAGAATCCCACGAGTCCCCTTATACTCTAGTATAGGCATAGAGGACTTATATATTTCTGATACTTCATTGTATAGAGCTACTTTTAGTACAGAGCTTGTGACTAACACGAAATTCCGGATTTTGGGAAGTGAAATTGTACATGTCGAGCGGCTATATTACGCGTCTGCCTTCTTTTTCTTTGTTCTATTTATTATATTGCATTTATTTTCTGCAAACATGTAGGCTTACCTAGTCGTAGAGACTAGGTGCCATCACGAGACCGTCCGGAGGGTAATTCGGGTCGTGACAAGTACGGACTTCTACTATTCTTGCAGACCTGGTCAACTTTAGCCGTGTGCCTTCCGGGAGTTTCCCGCTTGTCCACGACTGCTACTGATTTGTGCTGCCCCGAGGTCGAGCATAGGGGACCCTTAGGGTCGAATCCTTGAGTTGTGCCTCGAGTCTTATATATGCATATAGTGGAAAGCCATAATAATCATAAAATCGGCCTCTCCAATTTTAGCCGTATACAGATAGTCCCCGCGTTTCTTGGAGTGAAAGGACGAGAAACGATTTGAATTTCCAGCCCTTAAATGCTTCCATTATTACATCAGTTACGCCATATCAAGTGATTGAAGTGACAAAGGGGGCCCCAAATGTTCGCGTCCATACAAACCTTGAAAAGCCCTTGAATTGATTACGGCGACGGGTGCCTCTTGGCCTCTCCTAACGTACATGACATGCCCTTATAAATACTTTTTCCTTCGCTTCTTATTTTTCACCACAACCTCAAGCCTCCAAAAGAGTTCTTCTTATTTGTCCCTTGTGTTCTTCTCTAGTTACACCTCCTCCTCCTTCCACCAATGTTTCCCAAGGCGATAAACCTTCCTCTTCTTCATGTTCGTCTAAGGGAAAGACAACATTACCTCCTCGTCTTGAGGAGTGCATCCCCGGGGCATGTGAAAGAAACCAAGGCTGATTCAACAGCTTCAATCCATGAGGTATATGAGAGTCTTCGAGCTGGAGGAGAGGAGAAAACTTATTCTTCAATAGTGCCCTTGGTAGGGGAGACCCTGGTCGTCCCGCACCCTGTTGAGCCAATGGCTGTCAAGACAGAGGCTTCTAAATCGAAGTCTGATGTTGTTGTTATCCCGCCGAGGGCCGAAGAGGCCATTGAGGATGCGTCGGGTAATGTCCCCAATCCGGCTGCTGACCAAAATATTCCCTGAGCTGGGTTATGCTCGGTAGGTCGGTCGGAGGAGTCTAGTTTCGAGGTTCCTCAAAAGCGGGGGAAGGCTCTGATCGATCCATCTGGGTTTATCGAAGTGGGTGATTCCCCTCCGAAACCGGCTTTACTTTTGGGACAGTTGCAGGATGCCCAAGATAGAGAGTCTCCCGACGTGGGGGCGTCCGCTAGGGACAAAGAAGTGTTTGAAGAGCTATTTACTATAGCCGGGGAGAAACCTGAGCTCGATGCCTAATTTGTTTTTAGGGAGATCGAGAGGCTCTGTAAACAGGTAATTTTTTGTAAATTTTGCTTGGTGCCCTGGTCTCCATCTTCCTTACTTTGCCTCTTTCATGCTTCCATGCCAAGGCACTTTATAATCAGACCTTCGCCAAGTTTCAAGCTGACTTGACTCACTACGAAGGTGAGTGCATGAGGCTTACCTCGGGGCCTAATGAGCTTAGAGCTTGCTTTGCCAAGAAGGAGGAGGAACTCCGTGGCCTTCAGGCTTGTTTGGAGGTGGCATCCCTAGAGAGGAATTGTCTTGTTGAGAAGGTAATATAGTCTCTATTTCTTTTTGTCTGCATATTTACCCGACTTTAGTGTTCTGACACCTTCGGGCTGTTTTTTGCAGTTTGAGAAGAGAGATGCTCTGATGAAGGAAGAGCTCCGAGCCAAAGACGGCAAAATTCTCGAACTCAAATGGTACGTGAGTGAGATAACCACCGACAGAGGTACTCTCCAGGGGAAGGTGGCCTTGGTCGAACATCAGCTTCATGGCGCGAGGGCGGAGAGTAATAAATACAATGATCTTCTTGCCAAGTCGGTCGCTGCGCTATCTGCAGCTAGAGCTGGAGCCGAAGCGCTCGTATCCTCGTACAAAGAGGACGCTATCGCTGCAAATGTTCAGGCCAGGAAGGTGTCCGAGAAGGCCGAGTTGCAATTGACCCGAGCCGTGGAGCATGCCCGGTTAAAGTTTTGAAGGCAGGCTCTAGAGGATATTCATGCTGGGGGATTCGATTTGATTGCCGAGATCGAGAGGGTGAAGACCCTAGAATAGGAGGTTGCTGCCTTGCTCACTTCTGAAGGTGAATCGATCAGTGGCTCAGAAGATGATGGAGATGAAGGTGAAGTCCCCGAGGGGGAAGAGGCCGTTGAAGACCCTAGGGACGGAGCTGGAACGGATGAAGGCATAACCCCCGAGGAAGGCACAACCTCGGTGATAGATTAGGGTTGTATTTATTTTCTCCTTTGTAAGGGCTTTGGACACAAGTTCTGTAAATACGCCCCTTTGATTTTTCAATATATATAAGAAGCCTTTCATCTTTCATCATTTCTCGTTTTGCCTTTGTTTTTTTGTAATAGATTGCAATGCTCATTTAGACATCGGTCCGAGATTTGGACCCCGAATCAAGATTTCACTTAGTTTACCTTTAGGCCTTAAAAGTTGTTCCTGAAATTCTTGTATGTTGGCTTTTAGGCTCTTACGCGTTAGGTCGGTATGACCTCTAGTCGGCCTTGAGGCTAGTTGGCCCGCAGGCTCTTATGTATTTTCCCTTAGGCATTTTTAGGCTGGCTCGTAGGCTTTTATGCATTTTTTCTTAAGCGCTTTTTAGTTAACCATTTATGGCTCAGTATTAGAGTCGGGTTTCGACTCGAGCTCATCGACCCTTAGGTTTTTGAATTGGCCCTGAGGCTTTTTAAGTTGGCGCTTAGGCTCTTACGTGTTGGTCGATACGAACTTTAGTATGGCTACATTTTCCCTTTCTAAAGACTTTTTTGGAGTTTTTGTGTTCGTCCAACTCTTCGACGGTTCGATAAGAACCTCGATTGTGAGCCGTTTGTGCGACGATAAATGAGCACCTCGAGAGGTTTTGCTCAATGGCTGAACTGTTTCGAAGCCTTTTTGTTTTTTGGAGCTGATATGATCGAAGCTCTTTTGCTTATGCCAAGGGTATCCTGATTAACCGGTTCTTTTCAAAGTATTTGTGATTTTATGGAGACGGTCTGGCATCCCCGAGTCGCGTTAATTTGGCCGGAGCCTTGTGACCATAGTCATTGTATTTGGCCGTAGCCTTTCGACCGTAGTCGTTGTGTTTGGCCGTAGCCTTTCAGTCCTCGAGTGAGGTAGTTTCGGTGTCTATATCGAGGGTATGCCTTTTCAGGTGTCTTACAAGTTCGAGTATATAGCCTTGACTTTAATATTGGGATTATGCTTTTTTAAGGTCTTTCAATTTTGATCATGCCCGTAGGACTTACAGATTTGGTCATGCCCGTAGGACTTACAGATTTGGTGTCGCCACACAGAGGGCTTTCGGGCTCGAGGTCTCCCACTTGGAGTCTTATAGCCTCGAGCTTAGATATCCCGATGAGGGGACAATCGACGAGAGTCCCTGAAGCATCGAAAGTTTTTGGCTTTAGGGTCGTTCTTTGTGAACTTGTGATTATGAGCTCGAAGTTTCCGGCCCTAAGGTCTTACGGCATCGAGTCTTTGACGTTAGTCCCCGAGTGTCCGGGAAATTTCTGGACCTGGAGCTATTTCTTGTGATAAAAAATTCTTTGAAAGCGCAAAGCTTGGATAAAAGATGCTCCTCTAATTACTTGGTACAAGTATACATATTTTCACTGTCGAGGGATCGATTATTCTATGCGGACATGGTTCTTTGACGTCGTCCCCGAGTGTCGGGGAAATTTCTGGCCCTGGAGCCATTTCTTGTGAAAAAAAATTCTTTGAAAGCGAAAAGCTTGGATAAAAGATGCTCCTATGATTACTTGGTACAAGTATACATATTTTCACCGGCGAGGGTTCAATTATTCTAAGCGGACACGGTTCATTTGACCGTTTGGCCCGATACAACATTTTTCTATCGAGACCCTATTTGGCTTACTTCGATTTCTCCGAGGAGGTGATCTCCCGGGGTGATGCCCCCCAGTATTCGAGGTTGATTTAAGAGAGGCCTTGAATACTTGTTGAGTCTTCCTTAGGTAGCATATAGATGTTGCCTCATTAAAAACCTTGCCGGTAAAACCCTTTTTTGGGATTAAACGCGATGGAAGGAAAAGAGCGCAACACATGCTTTAAAACACAAGGTCTTTTGAAGTCGGAGGATGTTTCGATGTCTTCCATCGGATATCTGCAAAAGCTTAGTGCGGAGCACACAAATGAAAACGGAAGCATAGTCTTAGCTTAGCAGTAATAGCGTTTGAGCATAGATATGTTCCAATTACTTGGAAGCTGTTCGCCTTCCATAGTACCGAGTTTGTAGGACCCTTTGCCGATTACTCCAAGGACGTGGTACGGTCCTTCCCAGCTCGGGCCTAGCTTCCCTTCATTAGGGTTCCGAGTATTCTGGGTGACTTTCCTTAAGACTATGTCCCCGACTCCGAAATGTCGGAGGTTTGTTCTCCTGTTATAGTATCTTTCGATCCTTTGTTTTTGGGCGGCGATTCGGACTAGTGAAGCTTCACGCTTCTCATCTAATAGTTCGAAGGCTGCAGTTATAGCCTCGTTGTTTGAACTCTCGGTAGCGTGCTGGAACCTGGCAATTGGCTCTGGTGTGTTCTCAGGGTTTTGCATTGGTACACCAGCACCTGAAATAACTACACAATTCTCTCGGTTCTCATAGCCGTTGTATTCATGTGCATTCGCTGATTTAAACATTTTGACCTGAAATAAAAAATTCTTGGACAAGAAAAAGTGTGAAGAATATCTTGTAATGTTTTAGTGAACCAACACTAAAACAATCACTATTATTTTTAGCCCCACGGTGGGCGCCAAACTGTTTACCTTGAAAATGATAATTACAATTAAATTAGATTGTGTTGTTCTAAAAATATGTGATCTATTTTAATACTAGTTGTTAGGCAATAGATGCTAAGTATGAGTTGATGAAATAAGATAAGAGTTAAAGAGAGCTAAGATACGCAAACCAAACTGCCCTAAGTTGGGTCTCGAGCTGGCCGAGATAAGACTTCGAGGTCGAAGCTCGGTGACAGTAGCGAACGACCGATGAGGGTCTAACAGTGTTGAGGACCTCGAAGGCGGCTATGAATGATCAATAATGAGTAATAAATGAAGGACAATAAATGAAACACAATAAATGTAAGCAATAAAACAAAGGAATCAATAGTGAAGAATGTTTGAGTTAGAGAGCTGAGAATGTTTTTGTACTGAATTTTCTGTGTGCAAGAAATGATAAGGGTCCCTTTTTTTATGGGAGGGGGAATCCCAATATAATACATAAGCATTTATTACAAAGATATACAACTGGTACCGCTATTTAATGTCACGGTACGAACTTGTACTATTCTTGCAGACCTTATCAACTTTAGCCATGTGCCTTCCGGGAGTTTCCCGCTTGTCCACGACTGCTGCTGATTTGTGATGCCCCGAGGTCGAGCATAAAAGACCATGGGGGTCGAATCCTTGAGTTGTGCCTCAAGTCTTATATATGCATACAATGAAAAGCCATAATAATTATAAAACCGATTTTAGCCGTATACACCGATATTGTAAGTGGACACATGATATCATTTCTTCTTTATCGCGCTCTGAGTTGAATAGAATTCTCTTAAGTTGATAGTTTAATGAGACGCCCCACAAACGCTTGAAATAGCGTCTCCTACAAAGAGACGATATCGCAAAAATCAGAAGCATTTTGTCATTTCCATCAATATTCATGCTTACTTATTTTGTACTATATCTCCTTTTTACCCAAAACACCAATTCTATTTTCGAAAGATGTTGGGAACTTGAAATTCTCTCTTGAGTAATAATCTTTAAAAACTCTTTAAGATTTTAGTAATAAGTTTTTTAAAAAGAAATAAATTGAAAAACGACTAGTGGCAAAGTTATATCTTAATATAGGAGTATACATTAATTTCAACAAAAAAAGAACCATACTATTCTCCAATAACTACAACTTGAGTGCCTTTTTTATAAACAAAGCAATTACTCCCTTTATTCTATTTTATATGATACTACATAAGGACTTGTTTGGATGGTTTTTACCTATTGTATTATATTATATTGTTACTTTAAATTTAATGTTTGTTTTGATTGTTATTTAAATTTTGTTGTATCGTATCGTTAAAATTCATCGTTACGTAACGACACTTTATGAAACAACGGATTTGGTGTGGTAGCGTCGTTTCCTTGCTTTTTTTTCTCTCAACTTGCCCTTCCTTATTATTAAATAATCATATTTTATCTTTTATCCTACTTTTTTATATAAAAATTCTACGTTGTGTCATATTTTTTCTTTGTAATGTTACAAGTTTATTCTTCAAATTATTGGTGCATGACATCATGAAACGATGACGAACAAACAATCTATCCAAAAGTTGGATTTTTCGAATATTACTTACAATACAAAACGATACATTAGGAAACCACATGTAACAACAATCCAAACAAGTAGTACTATTGTATAATCAATTGAAAACAAATAATAAATTTTTATACTCTCTATTTTATGACACACTTTCCTTATTAATGTGTTAAAAAAAAATGACACATTTATATATTTAAAAATAATTTAACTTTAAACTTTTTATTTTACCCACTTTACCCTTAATGAGAAGATTTTTCGCCGCAAAAATGTCATGGTGCCACAAAACTTTTGTCCCTTAAGCTTTTAAGATCACATGTTTCAAAGTCTTTATTTTTTCTTAAACTTTGTGTCAAGTCAAACTAGAGCTCATTACTTAAATGGTCACTCAACTATATGAAATTATCAAGTAAAGTCTTTTTTCTTTCGTTTGTAATAAAAAATTCACTTAACTATGTCTATAGCACTCAGAAGGTCACTCAACCAGATTTCTCAAACTTTTGATTGTCAAATACCTATTTTACCCTCTAAAAATAGGTATTTGATATAATGTACTTACCTATAAAATATAAAATAAAAATAATAATTTTCTAGCACATATAAAGGTGGAATAATAATAGAATTGAAGATAATTTTCAAGAATATATAATGTATATTATAAAAATA
>ML452569.1:0-18108 GCA_005239535.1 Nicotiana rustica | reverse complement strand
GCAGTCCCCTCAGTGCTCTGCGTTCGCGACCAAGGTCTCGCGTTCGCGTAGAAGAAACCCAGCCCCAGCCCAGCTTGTACATCGCGTTCGCGTGAGTTGCACCGCGAACGCGAAGAACAAAATATCAGACACTAGATACAACAATTACACCAGATGTCTCTAAGTCCAAAACACCCTGAAGCCTATCCGAAATTCACCCAAGCCCTCAGGGCTCCAAACCAAACATGCATACAAGTCTAAAAATATCCTACGGACCTACTCGTGCGACCATATCGCCAAAATAACATCTTAAACAACGAATTTAGCATCAAAATCAAAGAGAATCTCGAGAACTTTCAAAGTTTCAAAATTTTCACTTAAGGGTCCAAATCATGTCATATGATCTCCGTTTCTTACCAAATATTAGAGGCACAACTCAACTATCATATTAAACATGTAGCGGGCTCCGGAACTAAAATACGGGCCCGATATTATCAAATTCAAACACAGAAAAATTTTCAAAAACTCTTATAATTTCAGTTAAATAATTTCTTTCAAAAATTTATTTCTCGGGCTAGGGACCTCCGAATTCAATTCCGAGCATACGCCCAAATCCCATATTTTCCTTCGGACCCTCCGGAACTGTCAAATCACGGGTCCGTATCTGTTTACCCAAAACGTTGACCGAAGTCAACTTAAATTCAATTTTAATGGCAAAATTAGCATTTTTCTCATGTTTTTTCACATAAGGGCTTTCCGGATATACGCCCGGACTGCGCACATAATACGAGGTGAGACAAGAGGTTTTAAGGCCTCGAAACACAGTTTTGACTTCTAAAACAAGAGATGACCTTTTGGGTCATCACAATTCGATTCGTTTGATTTGCATTTATTTCTTTTATCGTCAATTTCAATATTAATATATTCTCTTAATTTGTGCCTAGCTATATCACGTATCATTAAAACCGCGTATAAATTCAATTGTTATCCGCTTTTAGGGTAAACAATTATAAATAAAAAATGTTAAAGAAATAATATATAAAATCTGTGAAAATGATGAATGTTCATATTAATAATTAACTAACTCAGCAAATGATCCTCTTCGATTTTCTTCTGTGACATAACTCACAAAATCATTTGTGAAAACATTATGCACGAAAGGAAACAATTAAGATGCTTCACAAGGTGAAAGTATAACAATGCAAATAACCAGAAAATAGTGACAAATGATGACAAGGGAAATTTGGGGAAAGAAGAGACATCCATGAGAAAGATTAAGACAATTAGTCATAGTCCATTGAATACCTTTTAAGTCAATAAAGGGTTTTGCAGTTTTGCTCATGTCTTAACGGTGAGGAAGGCCGCGGATAACTTGGCTACCATTATGTTTCACTGTTACTGCTTAAACCCTGAATTAATATTCACATGTAAGAAGCAAATTGAAATTTTAGTAGTATAGTAAACTTTATAATACAATTATTAAAAATAATAGTAAAGTCAAGTAGAGTTTTCTATGTAAAAAAAAGAGTAAACTTTCATGTGACAGTCTAATAACCATGAATTTAAAATATTTAAACTACCAAAAAAATCTTAATTACTAAAAGATGAGCATTTTAAGTTTACGACAGAAATCTGACGCTTTAAGCAGACAAAGAAACTAAAACGTGTAATCAAATCCAACATGAATCCTATTTTACCAAAGTCATTCTAATTCAAAGTCCTTATGATTTTTACCTTTCGAAATCACATGATCACATCTCACAATTGTAGTGGAGTTGAACTCATGTCCTAGATATTTGGAAAATCTTAAACAATAAGAAAATTAAGATTTTAAAGTACTAAATATTAGGATTTTATACATAATTTTTAAATATGAAAATATTTAATAATTAAAATTTTAGTCAATTGTAAAGCCCTAAATATTAGAAAAATAATTAAAATGACTATGTTGTCTAGTGTGAATGTTTTGATTCGAGAATTTGGAATGAACAAAATGAATTTTGGAATTTTGCTTCTTCTTCTTTTCTTAGTCTCAATACAACAGTACAATGTATATATACATACAACAATGACTAAATGACTAACCGCCTAACCTTCTCTCTAACCAACTTAGTGGAATGACTAATTACATAAATATCCCTAGAACTATCTAAAATATATGTATAACCATAAGGACTAAAATGTAATAACATCCTCCAAAGTAGTCTAGGTTATCCCCTTTGTATTGGATGTATCGACCATTTGGTCTTTCACTTTCTTCTCCATTTGCTCCGCCGATATACTGTCAACACTCCCTCTCCAGTTGGAGGGGGAGGAAATCACCCCAACTTGCCCAAAAGAACACGATGGTGAGGACCAGAAAGAGATTTAGTGAAGATATCGGCTAGCTGAGAGTGAGTGGGGAGAAAAGTGAGAGAAATGAGACCAGCTTGAAATTGTTGCCGGACAAAAGGCAATCAAGGTCAACGTGCTTGGTACGCTCGTGAAAAAAGGGATTTTTAGCGATATGGATCGCAAACTGACTGTCAGAAAGAAGAGGAACAAGTAGAGAAGGAGAAATAGAAAGATCATCCAAGAGGCGAACCAGCCAAGTAATCTCAGCAACAACACGTCGCATAGACCGGTATTCGTCTTCAGCAGAAGAAAGGGAGACGGAAGGCTGTTTCTTGGATTTCCAAGAAACGGGACTACCTCCTAGACTCATGAAAAAACCACTGACTAACGGGCGAGAATCAGGGCAAGTGCCCTAATCCGAATCACAAAAATCAAGGAGATCAAGAGAGGGAGAGGAATTAAGAAAAATTCCTAGACCAGGGTCGTTGAGCAGATAACGAAGACAATGTTTGGCAGCGGAAAGATGAGGGAGACGAGGATCCTTCATATACTGACTAAGATGTTGAACTGTGAAGGATAGGTCAAGACGGGTGTGTGTCAAAAAATTGAGTTTGCCCAGCAATCGACGATAGAGAGTTGGGTCAGATAAGGGCTCTCCAACACCAGAAAACAATTTGCAAGAAGGGTCAAGAGGGGAGCTCACAGGAGAGAGATCAAGACAATCAAACTCAGTCAAAAGTTCAAGCAAGAACTTGCGTTGACTCAGAATCATTGTGGCTCACGCAGAACTTCCATCCCCAAGAAAAAAGACAAGTTCCCTAAATCCTTACTCTTGAATTCAGTGTCTAAGAAATGTTTTAGATCTTGTAGATCCTTGAAATTTTTCCCAGTAAGTAAAATGTCATCCACATAAACAACAACCAAAGAGATAGAATCCCTTGTCCTCTTGTAGAATAGAGCATAATCGTTGAGCGAGTGAGAGAATCCCTTAAAATTCAAAGCAGTAGTAAGTCGAGCATACCATTGTCGAGATGCTTGTCGTAGACCATAGAGGGATTTCCTAAGACGACAGACCATATTAGGAGAGGGAGGAGAAAGACCAGCAGGAAATTTCATATAGACTTCTTCAAACAGATCCCCATGTAAGAAAGTGTTATTGACATCCAATTGATATAAGCCCCAACCTTTCTTGACATCAATAGCTAAAATATACCGTATGTTAGTCATTTTAACCAGGGGAGAAAAGGTTTCAGTAAAGTCTATACCTTCCCTTTGGGTATCACCACGAATAACCAGTCTAGCCTTTAGTCTTTCCACAGACCCATCAGACTTAAGCTTCACTTTATAAACCCATTTACAAGGGAGAGATTTCTTTCCCGGGGGAAGAGGAACTACATCCCAAGTTCCATTAGTTAACAAGCATCAATTTCTTTAGTCATAGCTTCCTGCCAACCGGGGTGCATAGCTGCCTGTGAAAAGGAGTTAGGTTCCTGAATATGGGGAATAGAATTGAGCAGAAGTTGATTAGAAGGAGATAGGGCAGAGAAAGAGTAGTGATTAGGAGCAACAAGAGAGAGAAAACATGTAGTAGAGGCATCAGTCAAATGCACATCACCACAGATATAGTCAAATAGGTAAGAAGGTGTTTTATGTTCCCTAAGAGATCTTCGGAGAGCAGTCTCCGTTGCTAATGAATTACATGGTTCAGGGACAGGAATAGATGTAGGACTGGATGTGGTAGAAATTTGTGGTGATGTATGATTAGAATCAGGAAGAACATGTGAGGAAATAGATGTAGATTCAGAGGAAACATGTGAAGGAAGACTAGGTGGAGAAACAGGAATGTTGTTAGGATGATCAATGTGTGAGAAATGTGGTAAAGGACTTGTGGGAAAGATAGGTGTGGAAGAATTAGAAATAGAGCCAAAAGGGTAGACATATTCATGAAAAACCACATCCCTAGATACAAATATGTGTCTAGTTGATAGGATCAAAAGTTTGTATCCCTTTTTTTACCAAAAGGATAGCCAATAAATGCACAGCTACAACCCTTGGGTCCAATTTACCCCTATTTTGAGAGATAATAGAAGCATAACAGAGACATCCAAAGCATCTGAGGAAAGAATAGTCTAGTGGTTTGTGAAAAATGATTTCAAAAGGTGTTTTGTAGTTCAATAGTTTTGTAGGATATATGTTGATTAGAAAGGTGGTTGTAAGTAAGCATTCCCTCCAATAACTGGTAGGCAAATCAGATTGGAATAGAAGATCTCTACATACTTCTAATAGATGTTTATGTTTGCGCTCTGTTACTCCATTTTTTTGGGGTGTTGCTACATAACTTGTTTGTTGAATAATCCCTTTGGAAAGGAAATAAGCAGTTGCACAAATGCTAGAGCCAAGCTCTAATGCATTGTCAGATAGAGTATGGTGAAGGCATTGCCTTTAATGCTCAATAGATAGGTCCATGTGCCCCTGCTAAAATCATCTACAATTGTAAGAAAGTATTTGAATCCATCATGAGTGGCTGTTTTATATGGACCCCAAGTGTCAATATGAATAAGCTCAAATACTTTGGTGGTAGAAATATGACTGTTGGGAAAAGGCAACCTATGTTGCCTAGCTAAGGGGCAAATTGTACAAGGGGTTGTAGCTTTATTGATATGAAAATGTGGTAGGCTAACAATGTTTTTCATACTAGTAATTGGCATATGTCCTAGTCTAATATGCCATACATCTTGACAAAGAACAACAGAATTAGACATAAAATGAATAGAAGAATCAACAACAGTGTTATCAGTGGATGAAAGGAAAACATTGTTGTTTGTAGAGATAGAATGTCCAAAAGGATAGTGTTTTGATCTTAGAATTTAGATCCCATTACTGAGTTTACCAAGGTCGAAAGGCTTCTTCAAGGGAAGACCCTGCATAGAGCAGAGAAAGGAACTAAAGATTAGTTCACAACCAAACTGATAGCAGAATTTGTGGACATACAGTAAGTTGAATTTAAAAGAAGGGACATATATGACTCTATCTAGAATCATGTCCGAAAATAAAGATACTTTTCCAGCATGAGTGACTCTGATTTTGAAAGAGTTTGGTAAGTTAACAATTAAAGGTTGAGTCAGGGTTATGATGTCAAACAAAATAGATTTTGTCAAAGGTCATGTGCTCAGAAGCACCTGAGTCAAGGATCCATGAATGTATAAAATATTTATCAGGGAGTAAAGAGGGCAGAATAGGAGCTATACCAGCACAGTTAGCAGTCACATTAACCTCAGAACTTGAAGCAGCTTGTTAGCCAATTTTGACTTGTTGTAGGATTTCCATTAGCTGAGAATATTGTTCCTGATTTATTCCCATAAGGCTTGATGAATTGTGTTGTTGAATTCCCCGATTATACTGCTGAACATTACCAAATTCTTCTTCTGTGGATACTGCATTTCTTTGTATCACATTTGTGTTTTGAAATTTTCTTGTTCTATTCCCCTGCATATTCCCTTGCATATTTGTCTTAAAATTGTTTGGATAACCATGAATTTTGAAGCACCTTTATACTGTCACTTCCCTTTGCTGCATTGTACTTGTTTCCTCCCCTAGTGTTTAAGCTAAAATTCATCCTACTTTGTCCTGAATACTGTCCAAATTTTTGTGTTGATGTATTAAAGGAACTCGAATCCATAGGAGAATTTATTGTAGGTTGAATATATCTTTTTCTTTCTTCTTGAAGAAGTAAGGAGTATGCCTTATCAATATTTGGTGTAGGATTCATCATCACTATGTTTCCTCTACAAGCAGTGTATGTTTCATTCAGTCCCATAAAAAAATGAACTAATTTCTGTCTCTCCTCAATTGCCTTATTCTTATGTTTTGCTTCACATATGCATTCAACACACGTGCATGGAACTTTTTCATCCAATGCATTCAACTCGTCCCAAATTGCTTTTATGTTATTGAAATAAGTTGCTATATCGTTGGATCCCCGTACAGTTTCTAATAATTTCTTTTGCAGGCCAAACAATTGAGCTACATCAGATTGCACATACCTGTCTTCAAGTTGTTTCCAAAGATCCCTTGCAGAACTGGAATGAAGAACACTTGAAGTAATTCCTTTTGTCAAGGAGTTCAATAACCAAGCCATCACCATATCATTGCATCACGTCCAAAGCTCGAAGTATCGGGAATCATCTCTAGGTTTGAGAATTCTTCCATTTATCAGTCCTAATTTGTTCTTAGCTGATAAGAAATCAATATTGATTTGCGCCAATCTGCATACCCAGTTCCGTCAAATAATGTGAACACCAAATTTGTTCCAGGATTATCCAAAGGACTCAAGTAAAGAGGATGTGAGCTCTCAACAACACTTTGATTTTCACCAAAAAGATTCTCTTCCGCCATTGTTATCAACAAATCAAAGCAGAAGATCAATTGAATTGGATCAAAAACTGAATTGTAAGAAATGAGAATGAAATTGAAGATCGATCAAACTGGATCGACTGAATTGTGAACGTAATTCACAAAAACTTTGTAGAACAATACAGAAAATTAGAGATCGAGCACCTATGCTCCGATACCATGTTTGGATTCGAGAATTTGGAATGAACAAAATGAATTTTGGAACTTTGCTTCTTCTTCTTTTCTTAGTCTCAGTACAACAGTACAATGTATATATACATACAACAATGACTAAATGACTAACCGCCTAACCTTCCCTCTAACCAACTTAGTGGAATGACTAATTATGTAAATATCCCTAGAACTTTCTAGAATATATGTATAATCATAAAGACTAAAATGTAATAACATCCTCCAAAGTAGTCTAAACTATCCCCTTTGTATTGGATGTATCGACCATTTGGTCTTTCACCTTCTTCTCCATTTGCTCCGCCGATACACTGTCAACAGTGAATCTAATTTTAGAGGGTAAAAAGAGCGAACCACTTTTCGCTAAGGGTCTTCGTGCTTTTAATAATACTAGCTTTAGTGTATGTGTGTTGCACGTGCATTCGCGTATATTAATAAAATCTATATATATATACTATATTATAACAAAATGTCGTCCGCCTTTTTTACCCTTTAAAATTAGATTTCACATTAGACAAAATAATCATTTAAATTATTTTCCTAATATTTTTGACTTTGAAATCAACGAAATTATATTATTATATCTTCCCTTATGAATTAGGTCCTATAATTTAGGAGTTAAAATTCACTTTTAATTTGAATCAAGGAAAAGAGCCCCTTTGTATTACAAAAGTATTATTCATATATTCTACGTTAGTCTATGTATACAAGAACTTTCTTTTACGTAGTTACTATAAATCTAGTAAATAAGCATAAAAATATTATGCTTTATAATATTACAACACATATTATATTTATGATATCTGTCTTTATATTTAATATTATTACTGAATTATAGTTAATTAATATATATTTTCACCTTTATTGTCACTTAATCGTGATAAATTAGTATAGCTTAATCTATGTACATTGACAAATAGTTTTTTCTTTTTCAAAATATTTACCGCGTTGAGAACTTCTTTGTGGAACTATTTGTCCTTATTGAGTTCAATATTCTTCATTTACAGAACATGCACTTTAATTTTATAATTCAAACATAATTTTAAATAAAATATTTATTTAATTTTTAAAAACTTTTTACTTATTTAGACAAGGTACACGTGCAACGCGCGTACTATTGACTAGTAATATATAAAATAGAGTATGACTATGTTCTAACTTCTAAATAGGAGCAATCAATATGGTTTTCCTATGACAATAAAAATTAAGAAGAGTCAAGGACCGCATCACCATGATAAGCAACAGAGCAACAATATCTCATTCATCTCAACTTTTTTCGGATATCAATAAGTTTCAGCAAAATTAGAAAAAAATAAATCACATAAAACACGATAAGAAAAGAAATTAGAAAAACGTTTCAAAGTGATAATCTTATACTGACGAATTACTCGTAGCTAAAAGAATTACAGATGTGTAGTGTGCCTGAAGCAATAAAAGAGACTGCCGACGACAAAGATGATAAATTCGTCCTCTGGTGTTCGCTAGATGATTTGCTATGATATCATTGAACTGCAATATTTGTGTCCAACGTGTTCATATTCATGTGGAATTGACTCCTAAACCTAAAAGGAGTTCTAAATGCACGAACATTTCCTACTTTAACTTTTCTATTTTTATATTTGTTTTAGAAATCCCTTATGTTAAATAAGAAAGAATTTAATATATAAAATATAATTAATTTTGAAGTCCTAATATTAAGAAAATAACTTTAATTACGATTTTATGCAATATGTAATATGTTTTTAAAGGGTAAAAAAGACGGACGATATTTCGTTAAAGGCCTTCGTGCTTTTAATATAGTATATATAGATAAATACATTGATAAAGAAAAGTATTCTTATATCTTTAATAATAATGTTTAATTCGAACATTCTCATCAATCCTTAATAAACTCTTTCTCATAAAAGTAATATGGCATATTTAAATACTTTTGGTATGGTACAATTTAAAGTCACAACATCCAAAAGTCTTCTTAATATTTTGTGTACAATCAAAGCGAAACATATAAAAATGAGACAGAGGGAATAGTATTTTAACCTAGAAGACCTTCTTAGGATAAAGGACGAAGTAACTTGGAATAGAGGAATTATGTTGCATGGCTCACTAGGCTGTTTAATGTTATTTTTAAAGCAAAGAAGATGCTCGAAGAATGGAGGTGGAGTACGATAGTTCCGCTTTACAAGAACAAGGGTGATATCCAAAATTGCAACAATAATAGGGGTATCAAGTTATTGAGTCACACTATAAAGTTTTGGGAGAGAGTGGTGGAGGCCAGGGTGAGGAGGTGCATGTCTATGTTCGAGAATCAGTTTGGATTTATGCCGGGGCGTTCAACTACGGAAGCGATTCATCTGGTAAGGAGATTAATGGAGCAGTACAGGGAAAGGAAGAAGGATTTGCATATGGTGTTTATTGACCTTGAGAAGGCATACGATAAAGTTCTGAGGGAGGTCCTATGGAGGTGTTTGGAGGTTAGCGGCGTTCCGGTAGCATACATTAGGGTGATTAAGGATATGTATGATGATGCTAAGACTCAGTTGAGGACTGTTGGTGGTGACTCGGACAATTTCCCTGTGGTGATGGGGTTGCACCAGGGATCGACTCTTAGCCCATTTTCGTTTGCCTTGGCGATGGATGTACTGTCGCGTCACATCCAAGGGGAGGTGCCTTGGTGCATGCTATTTGCCGATGATATCGTGTTGATTGACGAGACGCGTAGAGTAGTTAACGTGAGGTTGGAGGTTTGGAGACAAGCCTTGGAGTCTAAAGGTTTAAAACTGAGTAGAATCAAGACAGAACACTTGAAGTGCAAGTTCAGTGACGGGACCCATGATGCAGATGTAGAGGTTAAGCTTGATGCTCAAGTTATCCCCAATAGCGCGAGTTTTAAGTATCTCGGGTCTATTATCTAGGGTAATGGGGAGATTGACGAAGATGTCACACATCGCATCGGAGCGGGATGGATGAAGTGGAGGCTCGCTTCCGGTGTTTTGTGTGATAGGAATGTGCCGCTAAGACTTTAGGGTAAGTTTTATCGAGTGGTGGTTCGACTGGCTATGCTGTATGGGGCTGAGTGTTGGCCAATCAAGAATTCCCACGTGTAGAAGATGAGAGTAGCAGAGATGAAGATGTTGAGATGGATGTGTGGGTGTACCAGGAGAGATAGGATTAAGAATGAAGTTATCCGGAACAGAGTGAGAGTAGTCTCCGTAGAGGACAAGATGCGAGAGTCGAGGCTGAGATGGTTCAGACATGTTAAGAGAAAAAGCATTGATGCTCCTGTTAGGAGGTGTGAGAGGTTGTCCATGGAGAGTTTCAGAAGAGGTCGAGGGAGGCCTAAGAAGTACTGGGGAGAAGTGATTAGGCAGGACATGCCGCTGCTTCAACTCACCGAGGACATGACACTTGATAGGAGGGTGTGGAGGTCGAGGATTAAGGTAGAAGGTTAGTAGGTAGTTTATAGTATTCATAGATAGGCTTAGTAGCATGCATTTCCCTTTATATTCTTAGATTTTTATTACGGTATATAGTTTTGTTCGCCTCAAGTATTGTTTTCCCTGTTGCTATTATTGGATACTATTTATCCTTTATTACGGTATGTGTTTTTTATTGGTATTGTATTTTTTTTCTTGAGTCGAGGGTCTATTAGAAACCTCTCTACCTGCACTAGGTAGGGGTAAGGTTTGCGTACAGAGTTACAGACTACCCTCCCTAGACCCCACATGTAGGATTAAAATGGGTTTATTGTTATTGTTGTTGACGTTTTTTGAACCCCCTTTATATTTTGAATCTGCTAAGAAAAGATTTCGTAGGATCCGCCAGAATTTTAAAGTCCGCTGCCAGAATTATCAGTTCTGCAACATGCTTCAAAATTTTAATAGTGTGCTTTAAATTCTGATAGCGTGCTTCAAAATTCTAACAGAGTACTTTAAAATTCTATCAATCGGTGATAATTTTAAAAAGAACTCATAACAAGATCAAATTATAAATTGTAGACTAAATGATCCTATTTCTGCAAATCTCCACTCGAAAGAACTATCAAATCTTGATTGTCCTGGAATGGATATGATATTTTCAGCCTTAACCAGAGTTCTCAAGAGTAAAATAAATTCTGACAAAGAATATTTTACCTTTTAGTGTCGGAACCCTAAAACGAATATCGTACATCATGAAAACTATAAAAAACAAAAACTCTAAAGAAGAATCATTGAAAGACCAACAACAATACAGAAAAGAACGTACAAAGGCATCCAGTGATCAATGAATATCATCATACATAATAAGTACTAGAAACACTTGAGAGTTTCATAACACGAGTATATTCACTAAGTGCATGCACAAAATTTTAGCCATAATCGCCAATAATTTACTATAAAATAAGAAAACACAATGCGAAATTTACAACTCTATTCTAGCATCAACAAATAGAGACAATCGTGCTAGCCTGGATGAAAAGAGACAGATTCAGGATGAGTTAAACCATATTAGTAGAAAATAAACTTGCTACATGAAATTAGCATAATGATAGGTGGCATATGAGTTAATACGACAAATATGATTGATATGTTCTGAAGGTATAAACAACACCCTTGGAGTTGTTCGTGTACGTACTATGCTTATTAGGCTCAAGGATAAACATAAGAGAATAGCCACAGAAATGATGATTTAAGTCATTAATAGCACCGAATAATAAAATGATCAGTCAAATCCCTGATTAGATATTATATGCTATTAATATCTCAATTGTTAAAAATCAATCACTTATCGTAATAGGCGGGAGCTAAACAAGGCAAACGGTTACGAGAGATAGTGCTATATAAACCCGCCTTCCATATCTTGTATCCCCATAAAAAATTCTGCTAAATCATATTGTTTATTACAAAATTCTCTTATTGTTATCTATTATTCGAAGACTAATTCTTTCCTTCTTGAAAAAGAGTACAATCATCAATAAGATTTATGTTTTCTTTAGTCTTTCAGTTTATTTCTTATTATTATCTATTCCTTTTTTATATCATTTATATTTGGAGAAGTGAAATAAATTGATTGTTAGGAACCCAAATTGATTTGACTTCAAAAATCTTTTTCTTTGGTTAATCAATTTGGTTCCGTTACTTAGAATCTAACAATCGTTTTACTTTCACTTTCAATTTATATTTTATCTTTAGCAACAAATTATATCTTGACCTCATCAATCATTTAGCAGGGGAATGGACAAGGGGGATCTCCTCCCCGAAATTCACGCACTCATTTTCCATAACACTCACCAGTCAAATCTGCTAATCGCAATATTGTGTAGTGAAATGAAGAACAACAAGGTTTTGCAGGATGACTTGATGCAATTCATTATTCAACAGATTGGTCGGTCAATACGAGCCATGACAGGCAATGTGCCAAGCATAGTTTCAGTTCCACCACCAATTACCACAATCACAGAAAATCCCAATTTGAGGCTTCAAAATTTAGGAAGCAGGGAAATTTCAAACAACTCTAGAGTAGGAGGTTCAGGTACGCCAATAATCTGGATTTACAAAATCTATTTATAACCTCACAGAAACAACTCAAGGAGAAAAATGAATGGATATAAGAGATACCGAGTGTGCAACCGGTAATCAAAGGTATGGGTATGGACAAACATTTGCAACAACCATGAAAACCTAGCGCAACACCATTGCCGATACCAAAGGAAGTCAACATGCTAGATATTCCCAAATATGATGAAACATCCAATCCACGGGATCATGTGACTTCATTTTCTACAAGAATCAAAGGCAATGATTTGAATAAGCAAGGAATAGAGTCGGTGCTGGTGAAAAATTGAAACCCTTACAAAAGGGACATTAACATGGTATTCTCTTTTACTTGAAAATTCAACTCAATTTTTTTTTTGAGCTTGCATATTCATTTATCAAAGCACATTCGGGGGCCTAAAAAGTAGAAAAATAAATTGGAAACATCTTTAAATTACAGAAAGGAAGCACGCAATTACTCAAAGAATTTACAGATCGCTTCCGGTGAGGAAGAATGTTGCTACCCTCGTACCTAATAATTGTGAAAGAAGTTCATAAGCTATGAGGAGATTAAAAAAAATCTTCTAGGAATTCTCACCAACTACTTGAATGACATTTAATAATACGAATCTTAGAATAGAGGAAGACACAATGATTCTATCAAAGACAAACAACAAGTTCGGGCATCCTTTAGAGATGGTGCCTAAGAGGGCTAAATCTAAATGAAGTGCTTTAAGGAATAGGTTCGAACCTTATATGGGACCTGCACAATGAGATTATGTACACAAATTAGAACTGGCACAACCTAGTCATATATAGAGGCAGAGAGAAATAAATTCGCCTTTACAGGGTGGAAAAGATCCGGAAGACATGAAATATGATGATCATAGTTCAAGACGAAAGCTGGCTCACTACAATTTCAGTGTAAGTACTTCAGAATTAGTAGTAGTATTAAGAGGCGTGGAAGAAGGTACATCAACCTAAACGAATAAGGTCAGATCCTAGCAAAGGAGTTAGAAATTTTTGTGTGAATTCCATTATAACCATGAGCATAAAATAGTGGATTGTAGAATTCTACAAGCAGAGGTCAATTATTTATTGAAGAAAGGTTATTTCACTGATCTATTTACTGAAAAAGGCAAACAATCTTATATGAACTACACGGAAGAGCCACCAAAGCCTCCATCACCATAAGTGTCACACCTCCATTTTCCGCCAAGGAGGGGGAAAGGGAGTTTTCCCAATTAAAGTGACATTATCGAAATGTGATTAATCATTTATTCAGAGTCACCACTTGAGATAATTTATGGCGTCCCAAGTCACCGGTTTATTTTTAATCCCAAATCGAGGAAGTTTTAACTCTGTGTTAAAGTCTGCGAAACCAGAAGACCGGGTAAGGAATTCTGTTAACTCGAGAGAAGGTGTTAGGCATTCTCGAGTTCCGTGGTTTCAGCACGGTTGCTTAGTAATTTATACTTGGCTTAAATCGTTTAATCACTCATTTTTAGGACCTATGTATACTTTATCATTTATCGCTTCTATTATTCGTATTTGAAATTATCTTGAAACGAGCCACGCGTACGTGTACTCATTTATTTAATGCGCTAAAAATCATGTCACGCGTACGTGTACACGATTTGTCACGCTTAATTATTTTATTAAAAAAAAACTCGTCCAAAGTTGCGCGAACGCATACCTCAGTTTTAATTTTGAGAATCGGCGCTTAAATCATATCACGCGTACGTGTACACAATTTGTCGCGCTTAATTATTTAAGAAAAACTTCAAAGCCGCGCGAACGCGTAATTATAACAATGTCACGCGAACGTGTACATAATCACGATATATTATGCGTAATTACCAACACCACTGGTACTTCGATTCCTCTTGAGGAACTTGTTTGAACTCCTAATTTACCATATATTACCTCGACTAACATATTCAGAGACATTCCGCTATGCTTTTTCAAATCCATCTAGAATATACTTAGGCCAATTCTTCAAACTTAAATCTAATATTTTAACACACATACTTTGAGATAAATGATGTAATCACATGGATAAGAAATTTTGCTAATTAAACTAATAATAATGAAACTCAACAACTAAATAAGAACAAACAATCAGAGGAAACACACCTCGTTCACATAGATTTCACAAAAACAAAATATGTATTCATAAACATAGTAATAGAACAAAACAAAATGAAAGAAGTAAATCTCACAGTGAACCTTCATAGAAGCGGAATTAGTTACTGTTAATCGGACCAAAAAATAGAAATCTCGAACGGAACGGAACAAAGACTTTGGACCAACGAACAGAGCTATGGTAGAGGGCGGTGACACTCAATTGTATTTAGTATTCGGGTGAAGCTCACTGTCTCGTACTTCTTGTTTCCACCTCCCACCATCTTTTTTTTTCCAACTTCAAAACAAGCAAAAACCCAAGAACGTATGTTTGTCTAATGCTCTGTTCCAAAAGTCTATCATTGTACATATACACAAAATCGGGCGGAGATAAAATACTGAAAATTGCTAAAAGTCTAGGTTTTTCAGAAAGATAAGATCGACTAAAATTGATGGTTCTTGGGGAAATTTGAGAAAAGACCAGATGCGTTTTCTTAGGGGTCGGTGGCGCTGCCTTAGTGTGAGAGAAGGGTTGTCTTTTTTGTCTTCTCTAGGGTCTCTATGTGCTGATGGTTGTAGAAGATTGTATAGGTAGTGAAATTAGGGTTAAAATTTTATTGGGCTTTTGAAATTGGGCCAAAGATCATATATGGACTTTACACCCAAAAACTTACTCTTCCTTTTAAAATGATGCAAAATTTATAATTCTAAAAATATTAATTAAAACTTAATTAATTAAATATTAAAATAAAATCATTTTTGTATTTGTTTTTAATTTTGTACTTCAAATAAAGTAAACGAGTTAAAACTAGCTAAAATGACGATATTAGGCATAAACTAAATATTAAATGTTAAAATGTATAAAATCTCTGGGAGGGTCAAAAATTACGCGTCTACAGTTGCCCCTCTTTGACTGAAAACACGAAGAGTTTTCAGAAAAAGAACGACTAGACGGGATTTTTGACCCGACCCTTATTTAGAGAGACCAAAAACTTAAAGAAAAGGAGAATGTGACCGAGCCTTGGTATCTGAGCTGCCTACATATCCTTGGCTATAAAGGAATCAGGCCAGGTGTAGTTCAAAGATAGGAAGAGTGATGGAGGAGGATACCGAGATGGAGTGTCGAGTGAGGTGTCGTTCCGTCGAGGTTTCGTTCCGAGGTCCTGTTATTACATCCAAATCAGAAATGAAAAAAAAAACTAACTAAGCCTATCAGCTATGAGTTACAAGATTCCTATCTATAAGTCTTCTGAAGCTTGATCTTGAGTCTTGAATGGTTTTCATGCAGACTCTAGATTTGAACCTTGACGTTTGCTAGCTGCAGGTGCTACTTCAATCTTTTTTTATTTTTTTTCNCAAAGCTTGTGACTCAGTCATGTCTTGAGCAATCCACCTATTACTTCCGCTCCTGCATTTTGGATACTTCTTATTTTTTCTTTCTTTTCTTCTTTTTTTCTACTTTTATTCTGGATTAAGACTACTTCTGCTGGTCATCTATTGTCGACTCGCATCCTTGTCGCGAGCTTCTGCTACTTCTAACCTGAATTGAATTTTGAAATGACATTCCCTTGTTCTCCAGGTGGGCGCCTGCTACTGACTTGAACTTTGAAAAAACTTTGAAATGAACTCCCTCATTCTCCAGGTGGGCGCCTGATGACTTAACTTGAAATAAATTTCCTCGTTCTCCAGGTGGGCGCCTGCTACTGACTTGAACTTTGAAAAAAAAATTGAAATGAATTCCCTCATTCTCCTGGCGGACGCCTGATTGCCAAAACTTGAAATTGTATTCCCTTGTTCTCCAGGTGGGTGCCTGATTGTCAAAAACTTGAAACTATATTCCTTGTTCTCCAGGTGGGCGCCTGATTGCCAAAACTCGAACTGTATTCCCTTGTTCTCCAGGTGGGCGCCTGATTGCCAAAACTCGAAACTGTATTCCCTTGTTTTCCATGTGGGCGCCTGATTTTCACAACTTGAGATGTATTCCCTTGTTCTCCAGGTGGGCTCCTGATTGCCAAAAACTTGAACTGTATTCCCTTGTTCTACAGATGGGCGCCTGGTTGCCAAAACTCCAACTGTATTCCCTTGTTCTCTATGTGGGCGCCTGATTGCCAAAAACTTTAATTGTATTCCCTTGTTCTCCAGGCGGGCGCCTGATTGCCAAAAACTTGAATTGTATTCCCTTGTTCTCCAGGTGGGCGCCTGATTGCCAAAACTTGAACTGCATTCCCTTGTTCTCTTGGTGGGAACCTGATTGCCAAAACTCGAACTGTATTCCCTTGTTCTCCAGGTGGGCGCCTGATTGCCAAAACTTGAAATTGTATTCCCTTGTTCTCCAGGTGGGCGCCTGATTGCCAAAACTTGAACTGTATTCCCTTGTTCTCCAGGTGGGCTCCTGATTGCCAAAAACTTGAACTGTATTCCCTTGTTCTACAGATGGGCGCCTGGTTGCCAAAACTCCAACTGTATTCCCTTGTTCTCTATGTGGGCGCCTGATTGCCAAAAACTTTAATTGTATTCCCTTGTTCTCCAGGCGGGCGCCTGATTGCCAAAAACTTGAATTGTATTCCCTTGTTCTCCAGGTGGGTGCATGATTTCCACAACTTGAAACTGTATTCCCTTGTTCTCCAGGTGGGCGCCTGATTACCAAAACTTGAATTGTATTCCCTTGTTCTCCAGTTGGGCGCCTGATTGCCAAAACTTGAATTGTATTCCCTTGTTCTCTAGGTGGGCGCCTGATTGCCAAACTTGAAACTGTACTCCCTTGTTCTCCAGGTGGGTGCCTGATTGCCAAACTCGAAATTGTATTCCCTTGTTCTCCAGGTGGGCGCCTGATTGCCGAAACTTGGATTGTATTCCTTTGTTCTCCAGGTGGGCGCCTGATTTCCACAACTTGAAACTGTATTCCCTTGTTCTCCAGGTGGGCGCCTGATTTCCACAACTTGAAACTGTATTCCCTTGTTCTCCAGGTGGGTGCTTGATTACAACAAACAGACAAACAAAGAAACTTTCTGCCCCAGTTTGGTATCTGGGACACCTGTGAATGTTAATCGAATCATGTTACCCAAAATCTCTAAGAATTTAAACTAAATCCCATTATCCAGGAGGGTCCTGAAAATTTCAAATTGAATCTCATCTTAAGAATGAAAACTTTAAAGCCAACTATATTTCCTCAAAGTAGAGCCTATGCTAGATCTTGTTACTCATGGATGTTTTGAATTTTAACTAAGTCCCATTGTCCAGGAGGGTCCTGAGAACTTCAAATTAAATCTCATTATCCAGGCGGGTCCTGAGAACTTGAAAACTAAATTCCATTATCCAGGAGGGTCCTGAGAGCTTAAAATCAATCCTTGAAAATTTGAAATCAAATCCCATTATCCAGGAGGGTCCTGAGAACTTAGAATGTACTTACCTGAGCCAGGCTCTCTTCTTGGAGGATCTCTGTAGAAAGAACAAAATTCCTTGCCCCTGAATCATGCTTTTCTCATGGAGGGTCCCTGCGAATCATAAAAATTTTCTAGCCCCTGTTTCAATCAAAGAAAACTTTATCAGTTTGAAAAATGTGGTGGTTAGTTTGTGGCAT
>ML452567.1:17343-40578 GCA_005239535.1 Nicotiana rustica | reverse complement strand
GCTAACTCGATCAAATACAGTATCGAGTGCTAGTCGTGCCTCCCCTAGTTTGGGGGCGTGACAGAATGCCTCGAACCATAGATGCATATATTTAATCTGCCGAGGCGCTCGGCTCGCTCCACAATAGAAAACACTTAAATAACACAAATTTTCAATAACAGTCAAGTGTTCTATTCATAACCTCAAATGAGTGAAGACTTATCCTTTTGGAGTTATTTTACAATTTATAGAATTATGATTTAAGAAATTTAATTAACAAGTAAAAGGCGCAATTATTTCAAGTATAACACGATTTGGGTCCTACACTACCCCGACTTAAGATAAATAGTAGTTACGCATGGACTCTCATCACTTCGTACGTACGTAGCCTCCCACAAATAGTCACATACATTATTTAAATTGCCTATGGGGAGATTTCTCTCTTAAAAGATTAGAAAAGAGACTTACCTCGTCTCAAGGCTCACTTCCTGGCTCATGAACGTGCTCAAACCTCTGAATTTGATGCCAAACGACTCGGAACTAGTCAAACATCATATAAATTAGTTAATCTATGCTAACAAGTTCATATTCCCACTATTAAAGTGATTACTCAGCCCAAAATGCTAGATACTTAAAATTCACCCGCGGGCCCACGTGCCCGGATTTCGAAAATTTTCGAAAGAAGTTGTTACCCACAACCATAGAAACATAAATATTGATTTTCACTAAGTTTCATGATCATTTTTGTGGTAAAATCTCATTTTTGCTAAACCTTAGGTTTTTCATCTAAACCCATGGTTTATACCAATTTTTATGTTGAAATCTACCCATTAATTATGTATAAAACTCACATTAAGTAGAAATTACTTACCTCACAAAGCTAGGTTGAAATCCCCTCCTTAGAATCTCTCAAATCGCTCAAGAGTGGAAGAAAATGTGATAAAAATGGTCCTAAACTGTAATAAATTAGGCTCACCGCCTCCAGCAATTTCCGCACCTGCGGTCATAGGGCCGCACATGTGCCCTCGCTTTTGCGGAAATCATTGGGCCGGCTGGGGGGTCGCTTCTGCGGGCAGGTTACCGCTTCTGCGAAGGAGGGGATGCACCTGCGGAACTTGGGCTGCCCTTCCTTGGCCGCATCTGCGAGGCTTAGCTCGCACCTGCGGCTGGCCAAGCGCAGGTGTGGTTTTGACAGATCTAGGGAACTTCTGTTGTTGCTTCAGCTCCCAAATTGGTCCGAGCCTCGTCCGATCGACACTCACGGCCTTGCCCGAACATACCCACAAGTATGGAATCATAAAACAGACTCGCGCGAACTCTCGGAACGTCTGAAACAACATTACAACTAAGAATCGCACCCCAAAACCAATTGATTCAAACTTCAAGTTCTTCAATTTATTTCCAATGCACCGAAACATACTTATACTACTCGGATTGATACCAAATTTTGCGTGCAAGTCTTAAATGACATTACGTAACTATTCCTGGTCCCGGGACTCCATTTGGACCTCGATATCACCAAAACCCTCTCCAAACCAAATTTAAAGAACTTTTAAAACCTTCAAGAACCAACTTTCATTATTAGGCGCCGAAATGCTCCAAGGTCATCCAAAACCCGATCCGAACATACGTCCAAGTTTGAAATAATCATACGAACCTATTGGAATCGTCAAATCCCGATTCTGAGGTCGTTTACTCAAAATATTGACTGAAGTCAAACTTGGCCTTCTAAGCCAACCTTAAGGAACCAAGTGTTCCGATTTCAACTAGAACCCTTCAAATCCCGAACTAACCATCCCCGCAATTCATAAAACAACAAAAATACATACGAGGAGTCTTATGTAAGGGGAACGAGGTTCTAGAAAGCAAAATGCAGCATGTGCAACAGATGTCCACATATTGTGAGATATGTGGGGGAGGGCCACATGTGCGACCATTGTCCAAGGAATCCTGAATCCATTTACTCTGCGGGACAAAAGGTAGGGGTCCAATGAATCAAAATGAACAGTATTAAAACACTTACAATCCAAATTAGAAAAATCATTCTAACTTCTCATGGTGTGGTAATCAGAACACCAACTGACCCAAGAAAATTACAACCTGCGACAAATGTCACCACAATAAGTGAAGGAGACTACGAATGCTTTGCTGGAGAAACTCTTGCTTGAGAATCAACAACTTAAGCTTAACAATCAACAACTCGGAGATATTTCAAAATTTTGGAAAGCCAATTTAGGAAAATACCCTCCAATCAGAATATTAGACCTGTTGGAGCTCTCCCAAGCGATACTAAGAAAAATCCCAAAGAATAAGTACAAACAATCACTCTGGGAAACATAAGAGAACTGGAGGAGCTTCCATCTAAAAAATTTGTTCCCGAAAGAGCTGGTGGCTAAGACAGTGAAGGAAGCAGAAAAGATAGATGATAAACAAAAATGACAGATGGATATAAGGCCACCACCGTTCTTTCCACAAAGACTGTAGAAACTGAAAGATGATGATAAGTATAAGAAGTTCTTGGATATTTTGAGCCAGATACATCTAAATCTGCCTTTGGTTGAACTGTTATAGGAAGTGCCTAAATATGCCAAGTATCTTAGAGACATTGTGGCTAACAAGTAGAGAAATGCAGAATTTGTGATAATTGGACTTATTGAGGATCCTAGATATTTTACGATTTCCATGGCCAATGGGAAACATGAAGTTAATAGAGCCTTATGTGATTTAGGGGTGAGTTTTCATTTGATGCCACTATTGTTTTTAAGCAACTCGAATTGGGAGCTCCTAGACCTACTATGATCACTTTACAGTTATAAGATAGGTTGTTGGCAATGCTAGAAGGGATTATTGAGAATGTGGTAGTATGAGTGTGTAAGTTCATTTTTTGTGCTGATTTTATTATTCTTGACTATAAAGCAAATGATGAAGTGCCTATTATTTTTGGATGACCATTCTTGGCTACTGGTGGAGCAAATTATCGATGTGTGGGAAGGAAAGTCGAAGATGAGACTACATGATGAGGAAGTCGCTTTTAATATGTACAAGGTGCTTAAAATTTTCATGAATTATGGGGATTTGTGCATGATTTTTGTGGTGGAATCGAAATTGATAGAGTAAGGTCCTTTGTGGATCTTAGTGGAATTGAAAAGAAAGTTGAGTTAGAAGAAGTGATGTTGCACGGTGAGTGTGTAAAGATGACAGAGAAAAAGGCTAGAGAAGAAAGAGGATATTTTCCTAGAGCACATAAGAAGGCGAAACTCCATGGGAGAAGTAGGTAGCGAAAGCGCCTGGCTTGAGCAAGTGGTTCATATCGTGCCATGACTATAAATCAGGCGCTTGTTGGGAGGTAACCCAACTTACTGCTTTTATTTATTTATTTTATTTTTATAGAGTTTATTTCTATTTTGTAGGAGTGTGAGTATAGGAATGAAGGCCGTAGGATGTGTGCAAGAGCAAGGCGATGGTTAGAACTAAGTGTGGGGTGCCATACAAGACCATGCCTAGGAGAAGTCTGAATACCCCATGAGTTGCTATTGCTTCCACCTTTGGCCTTTTAAGGGAGTTTCTTGTCCTCCCTTGTTATTTTTACTTTATTTATAAGTTAGGGATAGTGCACACTATTATGTGTGTGGTGGGAGAATTTCTTTGGATAATTAGTAGTAGTGTTTTCATTAGTATGTTAGCTTCTTATTATATTAGTATGTTGGCTTCTTATTATTTAGTATGTTAATTTTTTAATTTTTATTTTACTGCTTATTTTAATTTTAGGTTGCTTACATAAAATAGTAAAATTATTAGTGTTGTATTTAGTTGTGTAGTATTTTGGTAGTAGATTAGTCGGTTAATTTAGTTTGATAAATTTAAAAAAATTAAATATAGAAAGATAGAAAAAAAAGAAAAAAAATAGAGTTTTCTTGATGATGGATCTCCTTGTGACGACCTCGATAGGTTGTTTTGAGTACTAGCCTTAATTTCAGTATTTCGAGACCTTCATAGGTTTATTTGATATTTATTGATTTGCGTGCGTAGTCCGTATCGTTTTCTAGAGAAATTTTACGTAAAATATTGAAGAAAAAGAGATTTTGACTTAAAATGATGCCAGAGTTGACCACGATTAACATTTTTGGTAAATAATCCTGGATCGGTGTTTTGACAATTTTGGTAAGTTCCGGTGACGTTTTTGACTTGTACGCACGTTTGATTGAGGTCTGGAGTGACCTGAGTGTATTTTAGCACATTATGTGAAAAATTATGAAAAACTGAGTTTTCAAGTTGATGATCGATTCTTGTTATTTGGAGTTACTTTGATGATTTGAGGTAGAGAGTTTATATGACGTTATTACACTTGTGTGCATATTTTATTGAAGACCCAGGGGATCGGGTGAGTTTCGAGCGCAACGCGGAATGGTTTGGAATTGCTGGTGTTTTAGGTCTGCAGGTCTCGTATTTGCGATGACCTGCTCGCAATTGCAAGTCCCGCTTTTGCGAAGTCGGACTCACAAACGCGATATCTGGGAAGGGTTGTTGACTTTGCAAATGCGAAGATATGATCGCATCTGCGGATTGTGGGTGGCCGCATTTGCGACCTTTGAGTCACTTTTTCCACTTGGAGTTGGGAGCTGGCAGCTTCGCAAATGTGAAGCTCAGCTTGCATTTACGATGAAGGGGCTAATCGCATTTGTGATATTTTTTTCGTATTTGCAAAGTTTGACTGTGTGATACACTGATCGCATTTGCGATAAGTGTCTCGCATTTGCGGGCATTGCAGTTAGAAATAAGAGTTCGCAATTGCAGTGTCTGTAGCTGGGTAAAATATAGAAAAATCCAGACTTTAGCTTATTTTACACCTTTATTCAATCCTAAGCCCTCTAGAGGCTATTTTGGAAGAACTTTTGTAGCCTCCAATGCTCTCCCAAAGCTTCCAAGGTCAAAAGTCCATTCAAAAATATTTTTCTAGTGTATTTATACCAAGTAGGAGCGGACTTGGACGAAACTACCTCTTTGAGCCGAAGTGGAAAAACTTGCAAAATTTTTACACTTTATGCGTCGCACAGTGCTATGCTGAGTGTGTCACTACAAGTCTCTGAACTTCTCAAATTTCTGACGCACATTTGCACTGATGTGTTGCACTGTGCTACGCATGGTGCGAGCATTAGTACAAATGTCATAAGCCTTGTAACACGGTGCGAGCATTAGTACAAATTCCATAAGCCTTGCGCTTTCTTCCAACTTTCATATGCAACGCCGGTCCACGAACCCCGGATGCGATCCCGCTTTAATTTCTTGGCTTTCACTCATACTTCAAAGCTCTAAATTATTCTGTATAGCTCCAATTTATCCTTGTAACTCGTGATCATTTTCGGCAAGGCATAAAACACGTAATAAGTGCAAACGGAAAATGGACATTTGTGTCCCTGTACTATGAATAATTAGTTATTAGTACCCTCCATTATACTTTACTACATTACTTATCCCAAACATTATTTATTTTAATATTCTTACCCCCATCACTAATGGGGCCTTTAAGAGGGACACATGACTTAATCTTAAACAACCTAACCATCTACCCAGTTGGATCCGTGACCCGTTCAACCCCGACCTGCTAACCCCCTTCCCCCTTAAAGAATGTAATCATTTATTCCTCTGTAAAGCTAGGGTTATTCCCCATCTAAAGTGATTTTCCTTTGTTTTCTCCCATCTTCTTTATTTTCTTTATTATTTTGTGTATAAGTTTCAAGAATAGAGAGTTACAATATTAGAAGGTAGGTCATCGTCTTAAGAATGTGCGTCGATTTAGATATGCAAATGTGGATTAACTGCACTCTACCTCATGGGTTACACTCCTTGGAACACTAGTGGGAGATTCTACAAATGTTCGAAACCTGAGGTTAATATCTTATATTCTATGGTTTTAATGGTTTTATGATAAATTTATGGTTTTCATTTTTTGAAATTTCACTTATATCACGGTGTATGATTTTGTCTTTCAGAAAATTTGTGTGGTTATTTTGAATCGGCTGATGAGGCTGTCAAGATTGAAAGGCTGAAATTGAAGGAAAAATTGGAAGCATTAGAGGCAATAAATGAGGTTGAATGCACCAAAACAAGCATTTTGGAGTCTTCATTAGATGCAATTTATCTATAAAGAGACACATTGAAGGAAAAAATTGAAGAAATAGAGGCTGCAATTCGCTAGGAAATGACCAATTCAAAGAAATTGGAAGCCAAAGTCTTGAAGTTGAAGATCTTTACTATGATATCTTGGGTCCTATTTGCTAGCTTAATTGCAGCTTGTATGATGAATAACTATTAGTAGTAGTTAGTGAAATCTAATTTTTATTTTGTTAAGTTATCATGTATGGTTAACTTAAGTGGTCGTAGTGTAGTGTGTACTTTTTTGTTGGCTAATTGAATTTTTACTTTCCGGATTGTATATGTTAATTGCTCTTTGTGTTCACATATTTTTGCTGGTTAATATGATTTGAGCTTCATGAGCTTGTTCCGAAATAGAAATGAGTCACACATGTTAACTGCTACTCAAACTACATAAATGAACTTGTGCTTATTCAAATAAAACTACACTACAAATCATACAAGTTACAATAAGAAAAGAAACTGAAATAGTCTCGATTACCATTAACGTTAGCAGTAAAAGTTAACTGTCAACATACAGTTAAATTGACACACATATGCCATATTATAACCCTAAAACAAGTTACTACCTAGGTCATACTATGGCATCTAACTGTTAGTACCAACAAATCATTTAAAACTAGATTTAAATGTACTGTCAGAAGTCATAAATAACATCACCAAACCAATTTATTTAGACAAAATATGATTACTTCAAAAACATATTTTCCAGCAATGTTTCACTTCCTCTTTCTTGCCTTAAGCCTCCCAATCTTCTCCTGCGCCTACATCTCCAGTTTGTTAGTAGTTAGAGCTTCCTTCCATGTCTATGTGAGTCCTCAAGGTAATATGGCAGAATTGAGGGCTGACTCATACCAGTTGAATCACCTCTTAAGCTGATGACTCTTGTTCCATCTGTAATGTAGGGTTCCTATCTCATTTCAAGCCTTGTCCCCATCTCTGATATAACTTTTGGTGTTTAAGCAGGGTCTTCCTTATCTTGGATAACTGGTAGAAAACATTTGGAGCTAAGAGATTTCTGGAGCCTCTTTAGGTAAGAAAATACTAGTGTAGGAATGAACACAAAAGGATTGTTGGAGCCTACACTAGCTTGAGATTGTTCAGGCCTTGACAAAGGTATGTCTTCATCAATATCTTTATAGTTTTCAGTTGTTCTCTTTTTCTGTGGTAGAGTTCCATTAGATGGTTGTCATTAATAAATGAGACATTGTTAATAATGTAGATGTCACTTGTTAAAATACAATTACCTTCTTACACCCTCGTGAGTTGTGGTTTGGCTCTCCACAGTTGCTACAGTTCATAACCCTCCCCTTCCTTGAGATAGACCATTCACTTTCTCTTAATTGCTTCATCATTTTGCCTTGTTCTCTTCACCTTAGGTCTGCCAGCTAACTTCATTATTTGTGGTGGTTCCATTGCATCTGCAGGGACTGCCTTCCAGAATTCTTCTCCCCTAACATGCAGTATCTTGTGTGAACATGTCTTTAATGTTGCCTCTTTGCTATGCCACAAATGTATTCCCTCCAAAGGATCAAGACCTTTGTACACAAATGCCCTAATGGAACGAGGACATGGTATTCCAAACATATGCCAAGCCCTACAGTTGCACTGCTTCAAGACCATGTTTACTGCATGTTTATCAGGTCCTTCAGATATTTTATAGCCCTAGTCACCATTAAAGTGAACCTTGCATTTATGCGCAATCCTCAAATAACCTTCATAAAGCTTCATGGCATAAGGACTAAAGTCAGTAGTCCATGACTTCACTTTGTCCTCATGTTCTATCAATATTTCCATCACATTCACCCTAATGTCCTCTAGCATCTTAATTATAGGTTTGTACCTTGCATCCATGATAATGCATTGAATGATTGCATAAAGTTGTTATCCACTACACCATGACTGGGGAGGCTAATGCACTAAATCCTATATTGCATTTTCATCCATCTGCCCTATATTCTTCGATTGATCATCAAAATCCTCCTCATATGTACCAAAGGGGAATTGTTACACAACCTAAGAAAAACAAAATATTTTTTCTTCGACTTTGATCACTTAAGAAGATCGTGGAGGAAATCTATCGTCGGGAAAAGTCAAAGTTAATTTTTCCCAAGAAGAAAAAAAACAAACACACATGTACATATTTACATCCCCCACCCCACAGTTTAAATTGTGGCATGTCCCCGTGACACACAAATAAAAAGCAAGAGGTAAAGGAACTTCTCTGATTCATCTAGTTAGAGTCTGAATCAAAGTCGGATCTCCTTTGCATGCCCGACCCAATGCACACATCCATGCTGAGAGCTTCTTTTCGGCCTTCTTTGGGTACACTCCACACTTATCGGTTTTACTCTCTCCAAGTTGCTCCTTTAGGGCCCCATTTCTCCTTCCATCTTGAAGATTAGCCTTCCTTTCCCGACTCTGAGCATGAGCCGCCTTTCCTAAATATTCAGAATTGCTCTACCCGTAGCCAAGAAGGGTCTTCCTAAAATCAGATGGACCTCCCGATTCTCCTCCATGTTCACCACAATGAAGTCCACAGGGAACACAAATTTGTCCACCTGACATCATCCACTATTCCTTCAGGTATGATTGTGGTCTGATCCGCCAACTACAAGGACACAAATATCGACCTGATTTCTCCAATCTCTCCCTCTAATTTCCTGAAAATAGACAAAGGCTTAAGATTAATAGAAGCATCGAGTCACACAATTTTTTTAAAAAATTTAGTACTTCCTAACGAGAAAGGTATAGTAAAACTCCCTGATCTCCACATTTTTTAGAAAGCTTAATTTGCAAAATGGCACTACAATGCTCTGTGAGCTTGAAAACCGATGTCTCTTCCACTTTTTGCTTTCTGGACAATATCTCCTTCAAGAATTTAGCATAAGCTGGCATCGGTGAAAACACCTCCGTGAAAGGTATATTCACATGCACATGCTTGAGCACTTCTAGAAAGCGCCCAAATTATTTGTCCAACTTTCTCTTCTCTGCTTCTGTGGGAAAGGTAGAGAGCAGACATATATTTACTTTCTTTAGTCTCCTCATTCATTATTTGTTTGTCTTTCTTCATCCTCTTGCTCTGCCCTCACTTCATTCTTAAATTCATTTCCTGTAAACTCACTCTTCTATGCTAACAACGAATCTTGCAATACTTTGTCATTCCTCAACGACACTACATTTATTGTTTCCTTTCGGATTTCTTTTGGTATCCGCAGGGAGGGTTCCTGGAGACCTCTCGGACAACAGACTAGCAATCTGCCTTACTTGCCTCTCTATGTTTTGAATAGTTGCACTATGAGTTTCACATCTCTCATCTATTTTAATAGTGACATATTCCATTACATCTTCCATGCTAGACTGATTAGGCTGTGGAGGCTGGCATTGCTGCCTCTGCTGATTCTTAAATCTTGGAGCTCCTTGTCCCTAGGGTCTCAGATTATTCTGATGCCTTGAGTTTTAGGCTATCGCTTGGTGAACTCCAAGAAAAGCCTGGGTGCCTCTGCCCCATAGAGTTAAAATTATTACCACTCTGGTAGTTGCCTCTTTCAAAGCTTCCCACAACATTTACCACTTCATCTGCAGCTCAGGCCTGGCACTTATGCGTTAGATGGGTTCCACAGAAATCACAAATTGATGATGGTTGGCGCTAGACCTTGGCTAAGGTCGACTTTCTTATCTCTTTTGCCATGACGTCTAGCTGGGCTTGCACTGATATGTCAGACTGTACTTGATGAACCTCGACTGATTTTCTTCTATCATTGTCACACCTTTTATTTTTTCCGAGGAATAGAGAGTTTTTTAATTAAAGTGACATAATTCGAAATAGGATTATTTATTTAATTAGAGTCGTCACTTGAAATTATTTGTTTATGGTGTCTCAAGTCACCGGTTTATTTTAAATCCCAATCGAGGAAATTGACTCTTATTTGTGGTTCGCGAACACAAAAGACCGGGTAAGGAATTCTGTTAACCCGGGAGAAGGTGTGAGGCACTTCTGAGTTTTGTAATTTTAGCACGATCGCTAAACTATTAATAATTGGCCTAATTATCTGATTTGTTACATGTTTAAAACCTTTTATGCATTTTGTCTTTTTACTGCCTTTTAAACTAAATATTAAAACAACTTTTGTATTTATGAGATTTATTTGAACAAGTCGCGATATCGCGCACTCGTTTAGTTTTGTACATACTACGAATCTCGCCACGTGAAACGCACCCGCGATTCACATCATATTCATTTTTTGTTATTATTTGAAGTTAAGGTAAAGTCACGCAGAACACACGCTCGAATTAGGGATTATGTATCATGACTATGCCACAGGAACCGTACCCATAGGTTTAAAAATGCCCGAAGAAAACTACGATATTTATGAATTTGGATATTTTCGAAGTTGGAGATTGCATGTGAGGACATCTAAGAAGTATGGATAAGGTTTATGAAATGAGTGTAGATCTATTTACCCCACGTTGTGTTATCATACAAAGATTGATGACATTATCACAACAAATATTTTGGTACGAGAAATCAACAAAGCAATTGAATTAGTCTGATTGATCTTAAGCTTAAACCTTGAAGCTCAAATTCAATGTGTCTCATAGCTATGGTGTTTCCAATAGTGCAACCATGTATGAAAGATAATAAAAAAGAAGTTTAGGTAGGATCAGTAAATACATTATGGCATTGGATTTACTGAGGAAATGCCACAACTGAAATCGTATTACATTTGCAAGCCATTTGGTGAACACGTATTTACTGGGCTGGCAGGCCAATTAACATAAAGCCCATTTGGCTCTGTAACTTCAAAGTTCTGCACTTAACTTGCTCTCCAAAAAACAAAACAAATCTTCGTAGTTCGACACAGACTAAACAAATACAAACCAGCAACTACTTTCATTTAAATAAGGATGAACTACAAAATTGTTCGGTTCAGTGGCATGCGTGATTCAATAATTAACGTCTAAAGTACTATTCATTTCTCATGGAATTGAAATTTAAACTTACAAAAGAAATGGTCATGAATAAGCATCACTCTGACAACCCCCTTCCTTTTACAATAATGAACAACTCCAAAATCCTTAAGGACATCGTCACACAACCATAACGCTAATCAATAACTAATTAATTAATGCAAGTGATTATATGAGCTCCATTTCCATGCATGCGAAGAATGAATGAATATAACAAAATCGTTTATCAAAGAAATCTAAGTTAAAACAACATTCTCAATTTAATCAAGTTACCAAACGTTCTATTCAATGATGGAACTAAATTAAACGGGTAAGTTCTAATAGAAAACAGCAGGAACGAGCTTGAAGACAATCACGAATTCAAGTAACAACAAATGAATAGGCTGGAAAACATCCAGAATTACACATCCAAAACAAGGTCTGAAGGTATTTCAAGAAACACATACCTAGCTGCACTGGAAACTAAGATCAGGTGAGAGGAGACGTCAAACAGATGCTAGAAACAGCAAATTGGTATATCAACAAACAATTTCCAACAGAGCAACAATAGAGAAACCAGGTTCTGGAGCAGACTTGAAATGAAATTCCAAAGTAGCAAAGAACAAAGCCTTTTTTCTTTCTTTCTATTTTTGTTTCTTCTGGACTTTTTTCTATGCCTCTAGTGCGTAAACTGTGAAGGACATTAGAGAGAGTCGGGACAGAATTGTGTGTGTGAGATCAGATGAGTGAATGACGCAGGTAGGGGGGAGGCGGCTATGGTTTCTAGGAAGGGGGTCCGGTTCTCTTCTGTTTGGAGACATGAACGTAAATTAAAGGGGTTTTACTAAGTGAAAGATGTAAAATGACGTAGTTTTCATTGTAAACAACGTCGTCTTTGAGGTCACTAATTTGGACCGGGTAATGGGGAACGGGTTGGGGCATGCTGAAGGGGAACTGGGCTGATAGAATTGGCCCAATCCAACCTAAGGGGATGACTCGCCCTTCTTTTTCATCTTTCCTTTGTTTTCAATTTTAACCATAACCATTAACATCCTAAATTGAAGCAAATTTTCTTAATTAACCCTTTCCTTCATCTTTACTTAGTATTAGCTAATTAAATTATGAATTAACAAAAATACACTATCAATGCATCAAATGGGAGTGACCCAATGTATTTTGTGGTTCTTGGTATTTTCCATAATTTTTAAAATATTAAATTTGCACAAAATGCAACCAAGTGCAAAAGAACAATTTAAAGAGGAATTCCTAAAATTCTATAAAATTAAAACAATTAGAAAAAAAATATTTTTTGTGGATTTTGTAGGAGTATTTTCATCGGACAAAAATTACGTGCTCACAATCATTACTCTCAGTAGGCCGCAGGTTAGCATCTTCAGAGAGCTCATAAAGATTTGCCACAATCTCCTCAGGAGTTTTCTTCATTAAAGGACCTCCAACTGCAATGTTCAGAGTATGTCTGAGGGAGACGTAAGTCCATCCCAATAGTCTTGGAGTTGCATCCACAATTCAATCCCATTACACTGACACTTCCTCACTTCTCCTTGAATCTTTCCCAAGCCTCGAAAACTGTTTCAGTGTCCGTCTAGCAGAAGTTATGAATTTCTCTTTTGAATTTCACTGTTTTTGCAGTTGAGAAGTATTTGTCAAAAGACTTTTTACTCATATCTTCCCATGTCGTGGTCGAACCTGTTGGTAAGCTATGAAGCCATTGATTTGCATCATCCTTCCGTGAAACGAGGAATGTCCTTAAGTATAATGCATCTTTTGACATTCCGTTGTACTTGAATGTGTTCATGATTTCCTCAAAATACAGCAAGTGAGTGTTAAGATCTTCATTCACCTTCCCTCTAAAGACACAGTTGTTCTCGATAGTTTAAAGCAAGCCTTACTTCAACTCGAAATTATTTGATGCTACTGGTGGAGGTTTGACACTGGACAATTCTTGATTGTAAACTGGTCAGGCATAATCACCCAACGCTCTACCAAGATTGGGTGCAACATTCTCGAACTGGTTTCAACCAAGGGTCGATTTAGATTGAATCTTCGACCCCCATAATCTTTGACAGTCTCATCAGCAGCTCTACGACTGCCTTGTAACGACCCGACCGGTCGTGTTGCGTTATCGGACCCCGTTTCCCTAAATGAGATTTATTTTGAAGTTATTAGTATCACGCTGTTTCAAACAAGGGATAAGTAAATTTGTGAACGTGAGATGGTAAGCAATCGAATAAAAATGAGTTTCGCCGAGGTTCGACATTTTGGAATAAAATACGGCCCGAGCTAAAATACTCGGTATTTATGGACTAGTACTATACAAGGTACCCCATGACCACTATAGTAGGATACGAAAGGTATGTGAAAAGTGAGTAGTATTTTAAGTAAGTTGAGATAATTTTTAATTATGCAGGTAATTCATTAATTACCGGGTAACAGGACATTACCTAATTAATTGGATAATTATTAATTTTAATGAGAGATTAATTAATTAATATGATTGGATAAGAGTTCAATGTGGCAATGATATAATATATAATAAAGTGACTATTGAATCACTTTGAAAGGTGGCTTGCTAAGATAGAAACACCTCACTAGCCTCTTGGAAGAAACTGTATATTTTTGTCCACAAAAGGTTGTTCCTAACCTCCTTATGCCAAGCTATGAGTGGACATCCCCACTCAATTTGTAATATGATCCTATAATATAAATTTTAAGTATAGCTAATCCTTTCCAACTATGTATAGAAGGACTTCTATTTAGAAAATGACAATGGAAACAAGTTTTACAGTTAGAATTCTTTGACGTTACCTACTATCAAATGGAAAAAAATTCACATCTCTATCTAGTCACATGAATCAACAAATGGGATGGACGTACAACTCATATGAGGATCAAATACCTAGCAGAACAAGATGTTAGCTTCTAAAGTATGGATTCAAGTGTTGTGTTTTTCAATTTTCAAAGGGGAGCTTCTCAGGTGCTGAAAATTACCATATCAGTAGAGAGACGTCTCCATGTGAGCCCACTGTGAGGTTACAAACTCGCCGAGCTGTCAGGTCTAAACACTAAAAACAGTATAGTTGCGAGTCCTCGAGTGTAGAGTTCGGAGTTTCGGGCGCATCCTTAGTCCGAGGGGTAGATTCGACATGAGGTGAGTCTCCCTTATAACCTTGTAAGAGGGAATTGTCCCCATGGTGTTCTATGTGTTGTGTGTAATTGTTTGTGGGGACTACGTGCATACAAAGTGTCGAGAGTCCGTACGTAGCGGCTATGATTGTCATGTCCGGGTAGTTAGGCCCCACATCATGCTCTGTTTTCTACTCGTAATGAATTATATGTTATGAACCCTTGTTATATGTAATTTCATTTCTTTGAAGTTTATGGAAATTTAGCATAATATGAAAGAATTGTTTTACGAAAAAATAATAAGAAAGAAATTGTTTTTACTAAAAATAATATGAAAGGAATGGTTACGGGAAGTAATAGTGAAAGGAATTCAAGTGTTGTGTTTTTCAATTTTCAAAGGGGAGCTTCTCAGGTGTTGAAAATCACCATATCAGTAGAGAGACGTCTCCATGTGAGCCCACTGTGAGGTTACAAACTCGCCGAGCTGTCAGGTCTAAACACCGAAAACAGTATAGTTGCGAGTCCTCGAGTGTAGAGTTCGGAGTTTCGGGCGCATCCTTAGTCAGAGGGGTAGACTCGACACGAGGTGAGTCTCCTTTATAACCTTGTAAGAGGGAATTGTCCCCATATGTGTTCTATGTGTTGTGTGTAATTGTTTGTGGGGGCTACGTGCGTATAAAGTGACGAGAGTCCGTATGTAGCGGCTATGATTGTCATGTCCGGGTTGTTAGGCCCCACATCATGCTCTGTTTTCTACTCGTAATGAATTATATGTTATGAACCCTTGTTATATGTAATTTCATTTCTTTGAAGTTTATGGAAACTTAGCATAATATGAAAGAATTGTTTTACGGAAAAATAATAAGAAAGAAATTGTTTTTACTAAAAATAATATGAAACTAATGGTTACGGGAAGTAATAGTGAAAGGAATTGTTTCGGGAAAGTAATATGAAAAGAAATGAATATAGGGTGTGCATGTGACAGCTTCGCAATTTACTTTCCGTGAGCGATGTGTGATTTCCCCTACTCTTATGGGATCGGGCCGTACGCCACGGAGGATTTAAAGATACTCTTATGGGATCGGGCCGTACGCCACGGCAGATTTAAAGATACTCCTATGGGATCAGGCCGTACGCCACGGTGGATTGAAAGGTATTTGTATATAATTGAGTCAGCACACAAGTCGCAGGTATGATTCGCGATCGTGGGAAGCTTTATGGTAATTGTATATAATTGAGTCAGCACACAAGTCGCAGGTATGATTCGCGATCGTGGGAAGCTTTATGGTAATTGTATATAATTGAGTCAGCACATGAGTCGCAAGTATGATTCGCGAACGTGGGGAGATTTATAATCAAGTCAGCACACGAGTCGCAGGTATGATTCGCGATCGTGGGGAGATTTATGTTAAATCAGTATAATCGAGTCAGCACACGAGTCGCAGGTATGATTCGCGATCGTGGGGAGCTTTACGATTATTCAGTGTTTATATACTACCTTACGACCCCGGTCGGTTGTCTTATTCCTATGTACGTATAACTATTTGTTACTGTTTCATAGATATTGACTTGTCAGAAATTTGAGGAAGAGAAAGTGAGAACCGTTATCTACTTTGATATTTGAGGAAAGAAAGTGGAAATTGTTATTTACTTTCGGTGTTTACTTGGATTTCTGTGCCTTACACGTATTTTCTTATACTGTCATACATGTCTACGAGATTAGACGGGATGCTCACTAGGTACATATATGTATATGTACTCATACTACACTTTCTGTGCATTTTGTTGCACATGTACCTTTATAGTACAGTTATTGATTTGGAGACTTATACGTGCTGCATTCATCCGGAGGCGTTCCGCAGCTGACAGAGTCTCCCATCTATGTATTTCCATTTTATCTTTAATGCCCTTGTCCAATTTGTTCCTCGGACAAGCGTTGTATAATTGTTTAAATTCTTAGAAGTTGCTCATGTACTTGTGTCACCGGGTTCTGGGGATGTGTTGGTATTTCTTTTACTATATTAAGTGGATTTCCTGCCGTATTTAATTTACGAGAATTTTTAATCATTTGGTTATGAAATGCATAAAAAGGCAAGATTTCGAAATTGTTAAACATGAAGGTATTTCAACTAATTAAGGGGTTTGCTTGCCTGACAGTGGTGTCCGGTGCCATCACAACTCATAGGTTTTGGGTCGTGACATGCCTAAACTGCTATTCGTGCAGCTTCTTCTCTATGCTATGCTATCTCTCTTGCAGCTAAATCTACTCCATCTTCACCGTTATTAGCCATGTGTTCTAGGGTTAAAGGTTTCCCCAAGAACTTTCCGGTGAGTTCTTTCTCTTTCCTCAACTGTCACATACTCTTTTCCACCTCCGAATTGTATGGAATCAATTCCTTTGAAGAAGATCGAGTCATACGCCAGGGATGTCCACATGTTGCCGACACACGAAAGAGGAAAACACGTGAATTTATAAAATAAAATAAGTTCCTAAATTAACACCCAAAAATTAATTTTGAACACTATTGATTTCCAATTCCCGGCAACGACGTCAAAATTTGACGAGCGCAAAACACAACACAAAATTGATGCTCGCTAATCAAAGATAGTATATTAAAATATCGTCTCCACAAGGATTGGATTTAAACAATGTTCAAGTAATTTCTGGCTTAGTTGCTATTCAGGAGGATTAAAACTTGATTTGTAATGATTATATACTATGATTAACTACTAAAGTAAAGCAATTGACATTTGGCTGCAACAAAACAGAGATTAACAAAGTCGGTTTCTTATCAATTTGAGGAACAAGAGTTGTGACATGATAAGTGCAATGTTGTTATTCTGAATATGTTACTGTTATATTTTAATCTTGAGGTTCTATCGTTTCTCACGAATTCAATAGGTGATTATCTTATACTTCCGATTCAGACTCCTATCTCGATTAAATCTAAATCTTTCAAATAAATCAATGTGAAGTGCGGTGAAACTTGCAAGAATCTATTGGTAAGAATGGTCTAAGAGAAACTTCTCTCAGTATTTCTCAATCTTAATTTAAGAGGTAGATCACAAAGCTTTTTTGATTACTTCAAAGAAGTCCCAAAATAAATTAAGGCATGCATTGCAACAATATTCAATATGCTCCTCTTCCGATTAAACAAAATAATGAATAAAATCACAACAAGAGTTAAAGCTCTTTCAATAGATTCAAGCAATTAAGCAGTAATCATGTCCATAAACAACAAACCAAGTCACCAAATCACGTCAAACCCTAAGGTAAACTACTCCATATTTATGGAGAAAGTTATCACAAAAAGAGTTAAAGAATAAGAAAGATTCAATCTAACACTAAAACCCAAACTCCTATATTGAATTGATGGAAAGACGATGTGTAAGGACCCGTTTCATGGTGCCAATTTAAATTCCTGCATTATTATACGCGGTTCGAACTTTTTGAATTGAACAGTACCCTACGGACTTAAAGGAAAATGTTTCTCAGAAGAACGCATTTCTGCGGCTCATTATGCGGCCACATAATCACTCTACAGACCGCATAATGGTCGTAGAGTGAAGTAGAAAATTGGCAAATTTTGAGGCCGGCTATGCGGCCCAATTATGCGATCGCAAAATCGCTTTGCGGGCTGCATATTGATCCCATACCTGCCTTGAACTTTTGCGAAGGGGAGTTCTGCGGTGCATTATACGACCGCAGAACATGTATGCGGACTACATACTGGTCGCATACACAGTCAGAATATTCAACTTCCTAAAGGCATTTCTGCGGTCACTTTGCGGACCCCATAACATATGTCGCAAACCTATGTCGGGGCACCCATTTTCTTAATTTAAAATCCGAACCCCAATCCGTTAAAACACCCTTTTTAGACCAATTTGAGCCATTTTCTGATATTTTCTAGAGTGAAAGAGAGAGAGTTCTAGAGGGAGGGCCTAATTTCAACCAAATTGATCTTCAATCATCACTTAGAACTTTGCAAACATTCAAGAAGGGAACCAAATTCTTCATCCTAAGAGGTAAGACTTCATCACCCCAACTCTTAATTCCAAACATAGCTATAATGGGATACTAGTGTGATACTTCATGGGGATGAGGGTGATTTTATTGCATGCATGTAAGATAAAATGGGGTAGGGAGAATGTAAGCTAAGAATGGAGATAAATGGGTTATAGAAGATGAAACCTCCCATGAAAAGAACCCTGAAACCTTAATACACACTTAGTATTTGATAAAATGCTCAAGTGAGCTAAAACCATGAATGTCTTCCTAATTTTTGGTTCAATTTGTTATATTGCTAAAATAGATTGAGGTTGCTAAGAGTTCCGGATAATTGTAGAGTAAAAAAAGCTCAATTAGGTATGTATGGATAACTCTCTTCTTCTTAGAATCGAACCCCTGGTGTTCGAATAATTAGTGTAAGTTCCGACTTGATCATACTTGAATTGTTTTCCTTAATGTGTTGGATTGAAAGATACATACTCCCCGATTATTTTAGATGTTTACCATTTCATCATGCTATTTGAGAACATGATTATGATTTTCCAAGCTCCTTACCTTATGTGTGCAATGCCTTATGTGATCGTACTTATCGACATGGATGATGATGTTATTTTAACAAATAAAAAGGGAAAGACTTGAATTTGTAAAATGCGTCCAAGTGCCAAGAACTAACTAATAAATGAGGCTGCATGTGCCATGTAAGGAAGCTTGCTCTTTCATGTAGGTCATTGTGGATTCGAAACTCCTCCTCCTCTACTCTCCGTTTCCCTATGTCACTTAAGAATTTAGCACTCAATCCAATGATTTGCGAAAGGTTCACTCATCTCTCTCTAAAGAATGTCGCAAGTATGGGTTTAAGTACCATAGTCTTTCCCCTCATATAGATCACCACTAATGTAATCTCACTCGGCTTGAAATCACGTACAGCTTTTTCGGAATGAAATGAAGGATTTTGGACTAACGTTGGCTATGATATGATAGAATGGGTTCATCTTTTCTTAAGCACTCCATTTTCTTTTCTCGGCTCATGCTTTGCCAATTTTTTGAGGCATTTTCTTTTCCTCAGGGGAACTAGAGAGGCTTATCATCACTCTTTCTAGGTCATGATATTCATTTTCTCCTTCTTTGATTTCTCCATGTTTTGCATCATTATTTTTTTTAATCCCTTTTACTCTTCAACATATTCACTTTCTTTTTGCATTTACCTTTTTGTTCTTTCTTTTTATTGTCGTTCCTTCTCTTCATTTATTTTCTCTTTTTGTGCCTTGATACTTTTTTCAAACTCCCTGTCTCTCACCCAAACTCATATTTTTAGTCAATTTTTTCACAAAAGTGTTAAGGAAAGCTCGAGTGTCAAGAGAGGGTCACAACAAAACGGGTAAAGGATTGCAACATGGTTATCAAATGAGAAAGGTTCTAGACTAAAATGGGTTGACTAGGGATAACAACATTGGTGGGCAATCGAAAATTTCAAGCGGGTTAAGAAGAGCCTACAATCACTTCTCAAGTCAAGCAAAACTTAAAATTTTGCCTAGAAACACAATTGGGGCAAGTTCTAGACCATTCGCACGGGTACTTAGACTTACAACAATAACATATCACCTCTCACGCAGCTGGATTGTTAAAGAGGATAGAGTCGAGGGCCACAACGACCATATTCAAGATTGAAAATCACTATGGTTTGACTAAACCACTCGATGATTGCCTAAGTCAACACAAGAGTCAAATGGTACCTTAGCCATTTTCACTACCGGTTTCAGTATGTCAATCACATGCTTTCTAGACGGGTTCACATCCTCTTGAGTCTCTTCCACCGTGTCATCAATATCAATCCGCATTTCATCATTTTCTTGCACATATTGTTAGGGATCTCCTCTTCTTCTACCACTTGCTCATCATCCACAAGTTGCCTTTGACTTTAGGTAGGTGCATTTCCACCTCTTCCACTTATTGTAGTAACGGCCATGGCATGCCCTTTATTGTTACCACCCTTCGGTTCACCATTGTATCACTTGGTAGTTCCCCATTAGGATGAGAATTTCAAGCTTGAGAGATTTTACCCATTTACACTTCTAAATTATGAATTGATGTGTTGTGTGAAGCAAGTTGGTCATCGAAATTGGCATTCTTATCCATTATTTGCTTGAACATATTCTAAATACTTCCCATTTAATTGTTGGAAGAACTAGGACCATGGGAAGGATAAAGAGGTGTGACGACCCAAGGGGTTATTTTATGAAATTAGACCTAATTCTAGGATTATTAGCCATAAATAGACTAATTTTAATTACCTCTATTTGCGTGCGCAGTCCGGGCGTGAAACCGGAAAGCTTTTATGTGAAAATATGAGAAATATTAATTTCTAGAGTTAAAATTTGGTTATAGTTGACTTTGGTCAATATTTTTGGTAAACGGACCCGGATCCGTGTTCCAACAATCTCGGGAGGTCCGCAGTAAAATATGGTACTTGGGTGTATGCCCAGAATTGAATTCTGAGGTCCCCTAGCCTTAGAAAACAATAACAAACTTGTTCTGCTCATTAATTCAAGAAATAAAGAAATGGAATAATATGTGAAATTGATGATATCGTGACCGTATTTTGGTTTCGGAGCCCGGAATAAGTTCGTTATGATATTTATGTCCTATATGTGAAATTTGATGAGAATCAGAGTTGATTTTATGTAATTTGGACATCCGGTTGAAAAGTTAGAAATTTGAGTGTTCTTGAGGAAATCTTGAGTTTTGAGGTTAAATCTGTAGATTTTGATGTTATTTTGATGATTTGATCACACGAGCAAGTCCGTATGATATTTGTAGACCTGCGTGCATGTTTGGTATGGAGCTAATGATAGGCTATAATTACGTATTTTAGTCGCTTATTACACTCCTAATTTACTGCACTTTAATTGAGTTTGAGCTTTAATCGCTAGTGTTTTGCACTAATTGTGTATTTTATGCCTTGTAGGAGGGATTCCGAGATATATAGATGCTATGGAATGAATTCAAGTGATCTGGAGCTTTGAAGTCTGAGTAAAATCCCAAGAAATTAAGTCGGGATCGTGTAAAGTCTAACTAATGGAAAGTGCCTATGAATTAGTCAAATTTGATAGTTAAGAACAAACGAAGACTCGAATAGGCATATTGCGTACTGTCTAAGTAAAATGGCCATAACGTTTTGATCCGAACTCCATTTTGGCTATATAATATGTGGTAGGAAAGATAACTCAAAGGGCTACAACTTTCATGTTTTACATTTTACAAAATTCCAAATGGAACAGGGTGAAAAATGCAGTCGAAACCATAACTGCAGACCTGGACGCGGGCAGAAGCAGAGTACTGGTAAATGACCGCGGTCGCGCTGCGTTTGGCCGCGGACGCGAGCGTCCAGGCATGAATAAAGGTCCCTTTTAGCGTAGGAGAATGTATAATTGTTTGAGGCCGACCCTACTTGGTATATATACATGGAAAAACGGTATTTTGGAGGTATTGGACATATTTTGGACACAAATTCGACCTAAGGAGGCAGAGATACAATAGGAGCAAGGCGGGGGAATTCTTCTACGAGTTTTTACTTCTTATTTCTATTTTACATTGATCATGATTTATTTTGTTGTTTTCAATAAAATTATAAGTAGATAACTTCTTTAATCTAAGGTTTTGGTAGAACCCGTTGGGGATGAACTAATTGTGGTATTAATATAGTTTTGCTTGGTTGTTAATCTCTATTTGTTCAAACTACGTTCTTGTTGTAGTTGATTGAAGGGCCTTCAATTAGCTATTCCTATTTATTATGTATCTACTTGAGAGAGTGTGCATATTTAGGTAGTTGTTTGAACAACATCACTCCCGGAGTATAGGCGAAATCCATAACCAAGGGTTTAGAGGTTGGATTAGAGATAACGATACCTCGGGTACAATCTAAAGTGATTTGTAATGCAATTTAGCTAGCGTAACTTGAGAGAGTGCGTCTAGTAGATTATCATAATTACTTGAGAGAGATTTATGATAGCTGGAGTGTTCATGATTGATAGAGATAACTAAGTCAAAACTATAGAAAATATACGAGAAGTGATTCCATCAATGGGGGAAACCATAACCTTAGACCTTTATCGCATTTGTTTACACCTCAGTAGTAGTTAATCTTTAGTTTTATTATTTTCGTTCAGCTATAATAGTAAAAATACCGGAAAGTAATACTCATAACTTTNAGTTGATTATTGAGAATCTAGTACTCTAACAACAACAATTGATAGGTTAATTCCCTGTGGGATTCGACTCTGGGCAAAATACTCAGATTATATTTGCAACGCCCGCTTAGTCTTTTTAGAAGACATAGTTGAGCGTGATCAGGAGCCCCGAGGCTCGTGTGAGTTTCGGGTAGGCTACGAAGTTTCTAGACTTAGAAAATACCCAATAGATGAAATCTGGTGCGGCAGGCCTCAGATCTCGCAAATGCGAGATCGGGCTTCGCATTTGCAAAGTCAATGGCTAGCCTCAGATCTTGCAAATGTGAGATCTTGGGTCGCAATTGCAAAATTCCCTTTGTCGCAAATGCAACATTTTTATCGCATTTGCGATAATTCCCGGATATCTCAGGGTTCGCGAATTCAAGACCCGCAACCTGTTATATCAGATTTTTGACGGGTTTTCTCCTTATTTTTCAATTCTTTTAAATCCTAAACCTCCATAGGCGATTTTCCAAAGACCCAAACTTCTCCAAACCATTGATAAGTGATCTCCAACAAATTGTTTTCAATTCCTAACAACTTTTAACAAGATTACAACCAAACTTCTAGAGTTTTCATGGTGAAAATTAGGTTTTTGGGTAGAACTTAGGAATTTCAAATTTTGAGGATTTAGACCTCGAATCGAGGTCGGATTTCAATACCAATTGCATATCCGGGCTCGGGGGAGATTGGGTAAACGGGTTTTGGTCCGAACCTCGAGTTAGACCAAGCGGGTCCGGGGCCGATTTTTGTATTTTGGTAAGAAAACAT